>JAUCBJ010000301.1:0-39917 GCA_032718475.1 Nemertoderma westbladi | reverse complement strand
TCATCATTATGATGATATAAGGCCATGCGTAGAACATAGTCAACCACAATTATGAACAAGAATGGTGCAAGTGTGTATCCCTGGAGGACGCCCCATAACACTTCAAATGGTTCTGTGTCACCGTCAACAGTAGACACAAATGTTGTTGAACCATCGTATACTGATCTGATTGCTGCAATAATTTCATCCGGAATCCCATATAATGAAAGTATGCTGAACATACGTGAGCGAGAGACTGAATAAAAGGCCTTGAAGAAGTCAACAAAAATAACAGCCAGATGCCTGTCTTTCTTTTTTGATAACTCTTCACTGAAGTAGGTAACATTGCAGCAGTATACAAGTGTATGTACGCCGCTTTGAAGCACTTCAGTCAATGAATGAAGACCAATCCACCAATTCAATATACCAGAATATAATAACAGCCCACAAGGAATCAGCTAAGAGGCATATCCCCCAGAAACCCAAACGAAAACAATATGTGCCATGGCAAAACTCTGAGGTTACTTGTAAGAGAGAAGATCTTAAGATAGCCTACAAAGTTAAAACTGAACAACCAACAACCGAAAACATTAACAAGGTTGAGAAAGCTAAGGACGATCTTAAATTGGCCTACAACATCAGCCAGGAAAAGTACATACGGGATAAAACTGAAGCAATTACAACTGCTCACATACAGCAACAATCAAGACTTACCTGGCAAACTGTAACGGTATCTGGTCAGAAAAGTTGTGCAAAGGGGCGCCTCAAAGCCGATAGTCCTGAAGAACGTGTTGGGAAGTGGAAAAATCACTTCAGCAACTTGCTTGGGCAGCCACCAAACATCGAGGTCAAACCTACAAGGAAAATATATGACAAGACACTACTTATATAAACAGGGGACTTCACACCTGCCGAACTCCAAAGAAGCATTAAAAGCATGTCCAATAATAAAGCGAGTGGATTAGATGAAATCCCAGCGGAGGTATGGAAAACCGGAGTGCTAAACAGACCATTATTGAATGTTTGCAACCGGATGTTAAAAGGGGAAAAGCCACCATCAATTAGGACTAAAGGTCAACTAAAGCCTCTCCCCAAGAAAGGAGACCTCGGCATACCAACAAACTATCGTGGGATCTGTCTGCTTGTGGTAGCTGCCAAAATATACAATAAAATGATTCTATATAGGATTAGGCCTCACATAGAGAAACTACTGCGTAAGAGCCAAAACGGATTTCGACCAAGTAGATCAACAACAGCTCAGATACTTGCACTACGGAGACTGATTGAAGGAATTAAGTCAAAGAATCTCCCCGCTGTCATGACTTTTGTGGACCTCAAGAAGGCATTCGACTCCATCCATAGAGGTAAAATGCTTGAAATCCTAAGAGCTTATGGAATACCAGAAGTAATTGTTGCTGGCATTGGATTGTTATATTGTGACACAGAAGCGCAGGTACTCTCACCAGATGGTGAAACTGAGTTTTTCTCAATCCTGGCTGGCGTACTGCAAGGTGACACATTAGCACCATTACTATTTGTAATTGTGCTGGATTACGCAATGAGGACGGCCACAAAGGGTGAAGACCTGGGATTCACACTTTAAGAACGCAGAAGTAGTAGATATCCGGCAACTACAGTCACAGACACCGACTTTGCGGATGGCATCGCCCTGCTCTCTAATACCCTAGCAGATGCACAGCTTCTACTAAATAAAGTGGAGAGGGCTGCTAAGGAGGTTGGATTGCATATAAATGCTACAAAGACAGAATTCATGACCTTTAATGTTGATGGAAACTTGACAACCATTGATAATAATCAACTAAGGAAGGTCGATGACTTCCAGTACCTTGGATCATGGATAGAGAGTAGCAAAAAGGACATAGAAGTTAGGAAAGCAAAGGCTTGGGTAGCTCTATCAAAAATGGATATCATCTGGAAATCAGATCTCTCCAGGCACCTGAAGACTAAGTTCTTTCGAGCCACAGTGGAAAGTGTATTTTTATATGGGGGTGAGACCTGGACACTGACTAAATCACGAATCAACGAATTGATGGTTGCTACACAAGACTACTAAGGGCAGCCCTAAACATCAGCTGGAGACAACACATGACAAACCCCGAGCTTTATGGTACAATACCACCTGTATCAATCACCCTCCGTGAACGCAGATTAAGATTCAGTGGGCACTGCTGGCGAAGTAAAGACGAGGTCATACTTTTCTGGCAACCAACTCATGGTAAGCGTAGTCGTGGACGACCGGCCATAACATATATAGATCAACTTGAAAGGGATACTGAACTTAGGAGAAACGAAATTGCGACAACTATGGAGAATCGGGAAGCCTGGAAGGATCTCATTTCCACTGTCCGAGTTCGCTCGACCTAGTAGTAGTAGTATGTACGCTGCTATTGCATTATGCTGGTATGGCCTAGGTAGCATTTAAGCCGAATCTAGCCTGTAATGCAGTACAGTACCGGTATCCAGGTATAGCCAGTACTCTGACAACATAGAAATTTTGAGTGACATTAAATAGCAATAATTTTGTTTTTTTAATGAAATATTGTAAAAGTTGCATAATTTTTCACACTGAGTGGGCCAATAAATATGAAATTCCATGAACTTTCTCATTTGAGTCGCTTTCGGTCGCTTTAGTAAATATTTCGGTCGCTTTCAGTAGCTTTTGGTCGTTTTCAGTCCAGATCTACTTACAGTACTATCCAGCTAGCTTGGAGGGGGGTGTGGGACGGTAGATATATACATACATACAATTTACGCACCTGTTGAACTTCCAACCTGGGCCTCCAGTTCTAAACTTTCCTCATAAATGAATTCCAACATGTTTGCTGTTACATGACAGCTGTAATACCTCAAATGGGCTATGTATCCATCAAACGTTGTTATTACACCGTTGTGATTTCTCCCTCCTATTAAACATATATTGTTTCTATCTAGTGCTCCTCTAGCTGTTGATGGAGTATCTACCTCCAATATGGTATGATCTGGGCTCCCAACTTTTCTGCTGTAGAATATCACTTTCTTCTCCAGAGCATTGACACCAAAGGCGAACATGTACCATACGTTGCTTTCAACAGCATTATTCAATGTAACAACCGGTGATACATCGTTCCCACTATTGTAATAAAGGGTAGTTGGATTAGGGTGTAGCCAAATATGTGAGCCTATTGCATTACCTTCACCAAATTCAAAAATGGGACCATCAGTGGAATGAGATTTAATGAAAGCAACCACAGTAAACGTTTCAGATCGAAGTCGAAGTCCATGATGAATAGAAATGTAACCACTATAAAAATATATTGCGTGGTTTTTTATTCCCGCTGGTCCCGTACCAAATGATAGACTTCCTTCAATGTTTCCATTTAGTTTCCCATGTTTATCATTTGCTACATACACGATACTCAATGGCCAGTATGTTTCAGGGCTACATTCACCTAGAAATAAAATGGTTGAACATCATATACTATAATTATTACAATCGATTACTAGCTAGTATAATTTCATAAAATTTCACAATATGTTTGGAATATATTACCGAGATATGCAATTAATGTGTAACACGCCAGTGTAAATATTACTAATTTCCCATTGAATCGCAGCTTATTGAATTATAATATAATAATATCAGACATTGATGAAGTAAGAGTAAGGACAAGTTAGATGATACCGGTAATTACTATTGATTCTAATTAAATTTACGGAAGTTATAGTTGGAAGAAGAATGGATGGAAATGGAGAACCCCAACGAAGGCGACTCAACCCTGTTTAGAAGCTCCCTGCAAGGTTGATGCCGCGTAGCCCCGCGCCGTCGCCGAACCCCAATCCACGCCATGGTCGTGACGTAATGTTTGAAATATATTAGCTCGAAAAATCAGTTTTATACGGATATAATAATACTGGTTTGTTGACCCAGCAATTTTTACTCGCGATATTATTAGTCTTATTATTATTAGGAGCATTAGTTTCAATTTTACTCGCGATATTTTTCAGGTCCCGACATTTTTCACCAATACCTATAAGGTTGTATTTGTGGCATTATTACCGATCTTGACTGTGGGACTTACGGTGACGAATACTAGGTCAATGAGCTGTTTCAATGATTCATATACATGGGATCATGGTCCAACATGAATCTCGAATAAACAATGGTTTAAAAGGAGCATTGGATGCAACGACAAGTTATAGCAAAAACAAAGAAGATTTTAGGCTATATTTCTGTAGGCCGTAGTAAAGCAGCATTCAATTTAAAAACAGAATAATAATATAATTGCATACGCAGCTCATTTAAAATACCAGCCCAAATATATAATATTTATTGACTTGCGGTAAAGAAAACACAAACGAATAATTCACCAAATTAACAAACAAGCTAAATAAATGGTTACAGAATTATTATACTTAGCAAGTCCTCTAACAATGGTACAAATTAAATTATAACGAAAAATAATTATGTATTAACACATGGGAAAAAAGTATAACTTTTTTCACTATTCTCGAGGCATTTTATTTACTGAGCGACAGCGAGGTTAATAAAGCTTCGTGAGAATATTTACGATTTCTACGTTTTTTTCCATGTTATACGTAATTTTATTCTTAAATTAGTAGTTTTTGTTACTACAGGATAATACTACGGATTTGTACTAAGCCTTGAAAACAGTAAAGTTACAATAAGTTTTGAGTGTGTGCAACGTTTTTTTTTTCAAATTATTTGCATATCTTTTCTATGTCAATGCTCTTTCATACATGTAATAAAATTTAAGAAATTCCACCAAAAATATTTTATTATACTATTATCGCCGGGAAAATGTAAAATCAATGCAATCCTATTCGCTACTTTTTTTCACCGGAAAAAAAGTACGCCATTTTAACCCGATTTTGGGGTATATTCGACCGAAAATGTAACAATTTAAGAATAAAAGTTATCATGCCTACAATTAAGATGTAGGGCCTACATAAATTACTCGTTGAATAATAACTAAAGAATGCAAAGAAAATACTAAGGAATATATTCTACCAAAGAATATACACATACAAAATAATAATACGTAATCAAATAATTTCAAGATCTCTGGTATCATTTTTGTAGTTAATGACAAATAATGACTGCAAATACAAACTATGTGTGTAGAGGGTCTAAGAAATTAATATAATTTAAATCATTAATCATTAAGGGAAAGTAGCAGGTCTGTGGCAGAGGCAGTGTTTTCTAACCAAAACAATAAAATAATCTGTATTTAACTTGCGGTCAATTTGTCTATCTACTATCTACATTTTAGTACTAAATTACTGGCGAATTATTTCGTCTCATAAAACCACCGATAAATAGCCGAATTCCCACCGAATCCGAATATTTTACACGAATACGATTCTCAATATACAGTTCAAGTGCACGAGCTATGATGGTTTAATATGACGAAATAATTTTACTTTTTTTACTCAAAGTTCTGGGTCCTATAAATAAATTAAATTATCATGCAGAATCTTAAAATGAATTATGATTGGTGAGTGATAATGGCAATTATCTATCAATATATTTTTCTCACAATGATATTTAAGTAACAATACAATGAGACCTGACATTATGAAATAAATGTGACTAATCTATTAGTTTTTTAAGTGATAGAAAGACATTCTATCGCTAAATTTAGTGTTGGAAAGTAAAATAATATTGAGCGAAAGCAGTAGTACTTTCGTGCTTTCTTTAGTGCTTTCTTTAGTGCTTTCATATTATTTATATTATATAATATATATAATCATATTTAGTACTTTCATATTTCATATTAGATACACTGAGGAGCCCTGGGGGGTCGTATTCTTAGTTCTTACTAGGTACTACTCGTAGTTAGACTAGATAGCACAAACATCGCACTAAGTTTATGTTAAATTTCGTGCTATCTAGTCTATCTACCTCTGTGGGTAGGGAGAACTAAAAATGCGGCACCTGCCTGGAGAGGACTAGGTTTACATATAAATACATAAATTCCAAATATTGGCATACCAAATCTAATACTTTTGTTTAATACTTCCAATATCAACTTATCTTCTCATCACCAAAAGGAATTCATACAACTACATAAATTTAGATTAATGGTAAGGGTATAAGTAAATAATTTGTTTGCTTTGCTGCAAGGGTTATTTCGTCAGGCCCAAACCCTAATTAAAACTATCGCGAAACCCTAACCCCAAATGATGTGTTAGTTAACTCAAGAACTTTTGTGGAAATTCTTACGTTATAACAACCAATGCAACCTCATTGTCTAATTTAGGCCAAACTATTAATAAATGGAACTATGATTCATACAAACTAGTATACTACTAATATTTATACGTAACTTACCTATTCGTGTTCCTATCTGCAATTCCTGTTCTATGGTTTCGGTATAAATATCATCCAACTGGGCGTCAGATACATAACAGTTGTAATACCGAACATGAGCGATATATCCTTGAAATACCTCAGCAGAGCTCGGTACTTTCCCTATCGTCATGGTTTTAGAATCTCCAGAAATGATAGCTGTTGATGGAGTATCCAACTCTAATTTCAGAAAATCTGGATTATCTACTTTTCGGCTGTACAATGTCACTTTCTTCTCAAGAGCATGTACATTTAAAGATACCAGATACCACATATTGAATTCAACTGCATTATCCATTCCAAACTGGTGATGGTATATATCATTATAACTGCTGTACCAAAGGGTTGTTCCATCGGGATATAACCATATATGGGACCCCCTTCTTGTATTATCTCCAAATTCCAATATGGGACCCCCTGGTCCAATGATGTTTTCGCATTTAATGAAAGCAACAACAGTAAATGTTTCAGAAAGCAAATCAATACCATGGTGAATAGAGACGTAACCATTGTGGAAATTCATTGCCTGATTGATAACTCCTGCTGGACCGGGGCCAAACGACACGCTTCTATGAATGGTTCCATTTGGATATCCTTGTGCTTCGTTTCCTCCATACCGCATACTCAATGGCCAGTGGGCTTGAGGACTACATTCTCCTGCAAAGAGTGGGAATTATTGAATTATTAATCATACAATTAAAAAAAAATTGGGGGTGATAACCATTACACCGTAGAATTACGGTGTACGGACAATAACAACGACCCGGACAATTCCGACCCACTCAGAGATCAAATGAAATTTTCATGGGTCGGAATTGTCCGGGTTGGAATTGTCAGGGTCAGAATTGGCCGGATACAGCATTGGACAATTCCGACCGAAATAATTTAAAATAAACATAATAATAAATAATAATTTTATTTAACATTACATTGTTAAATAAACAATGTAATGTTGTTACAATTCCGACCCAGACAACTCCGACCCATGAAAATTTCATTCGATCTTTAAATGGGTCGGAATTGTCCGGTCGGAATTGTCCTAGGTTCATAATTACAATAACAAATTTTTTCAAAAAATAATTACAATTAGAATAATTACCGCTAAAATAGATAAGACAGCAACTAATTGAAGATGTAAGGAGGATGGGGGTAGAGTGGGTGGAGTGGAGCGGGTTGGGGATGTCATTGCCATTGCAAAACAATATTGTCTGTTGGTATCGGGGACCATAAGGTGTACTGAAATCGCTCAGAGGGTGGTCTACAGCATTCCTACGCCATGTCCTCAGAGTGAGTTGAATGTTGAATGTGTACCAAATTACAAGAGTTGATGGAAAATAGAGATTGACATGGGACAGTCCTGAAATTGGTTTAAACGAGTCTATTTATTCACTAAGAGATTCTAACATTTAACTGTTGGCAGTACAGTAGTTGTAGTTAACATAGCCATCCCACCTCTAGCTGTGAAGTTTCGAGTTCCATCCGGGGTCTAGCCAGTTGCAATTTAGTAACTGGGATAATTCAAGTTTTGATAATGAAGTGTTCAATCTTATATCAGAGCTAAGCCATAATAGGTAACCTCGCTCCTGATCCTGTTTTAGCAGAAAAGTTGATTTAGCTATACAATATGAACGCGGTTAGATATGGCTTAGCTCTGACTTGACCTTTGAAAGGTCAGGTCAGGTCAAGTATTCTAGGTCATTGATCAAGAAAACTTGCCACCTCCATGCAGCATAAAGGAGGTGCCACCTGTAGCTGCATAGACCCTCTTACTAGGGCAAATCTGGTCCTGTAACTAGGACCCCCTTCGTTCTGGGATAAGGACGCCCTTGGTCCTGGATTAAGGACCCATATACTTGGCTGCAGGGGTATATGGCCTGACCAGGCAGATGGTGATCTACCAATGGCTGGTCAGGAGTAGAGTGTTCTCATGTCCACTCTGAGAGCACTTCACTGCGACCTGCACCTGGCAGCAAGGGTACAGGGCATGACCCAGCAGATGAGCTGCAACAGCCAATGGTGGGTCATGTGCGCCAGAGTAGATATGGGTGATGGGCCTCATATCTGACTCCATTGCGACACCCACCCTGTGGAATGGCAAACCAGGGTGTGGTATTTGCCCCGAGAGCTGACTCGGCAAAAAAGCACCCCCCAACCACCACTATGGATTACATTAGCAATGCGGAGGTCCGGCCACTAGAGGCCAGTGGAATTACCGGACACAATCGGCCTCACAGGCGTCAGTTAACTCCTGACCGGCTGCCTGTCTCACCCCCTACTGGAGAGAGAGCAGCCAACAATTCTTTGAGTCCCTTTCCTGATGACCTTTCTGGCCCAAACCCTGGGTCACCAGGAAGGCCAGATTGTGATGGGGAGAGGGATTCTGGAGTTGGAGGCTACTCTCATGTTCCACCCCGACCAACAAAGCCATTGGTGAATCTGAGGCAAGTCACAAGACTAGCGTCAGTAAACACCCTAACACTCGGGTCCCCAATGCGACAAGGTGAGCTGACTGCCTTGGCAGATAAGCTTTCTCTTAGCGCAGTGGGTGTTCAAGAGCACCGAATGCAGACTGGACAGACTGATGAGGTTCTGATTAAGGACATGGGGGGTGGTTGGCGACTCGCCCTCGCGTCAGCAGATGATAGTGGCAATGGTGGAATTGGTCTATTGATGAATCCAACTGCACATGCAGCATTGGACAAAATAGACCAAATCTCTAACCGCATCATCCGTTGCCACTTCTCATGTTCTGGAAGACTGGCTAAGAAGTTTCCTAAGGTGGTTCTGATTGTGTGCTACTCTCCAACTATTGTTGCCCCTGTAGAGGAGGTGGAAAATTTCTACCACAATCTACAAGCAGCTACTGATGGAGTGGATCAGCATGCATTCTTAACATTCCTGGGAGACTTTAATGCAAGTCTGCATCAATCACCTACATCGCCCTGGGTCTATAGCAATAGTGTTAACCGAAATTCTGTCCATCTTCAGGATTTTATCTCTGGAAATGGATTGTTTTCGGCTGGAACCCAGTTCAAGAAGCGAACTGGAAAGCTATGGACTCATAGTGGACCCAGTGGTCACAAGTCCCAGATAGACCATATTCTGTTTCGTAGGAAATACAGGAGCTTTATACAAGACTGTAATGCATTTACACTTCGACCCTTCTCCAGTGATCACCGCCTTATTGTGGCCAAGGTAAGACTGAGTCTGCGTGCTACCAGAACAACGAAATCTGCCTTGCCGCGACATGACTGGTCCTCTTTGTTGCAACAGCCAAGTGTGAGATCCAGCTTCACACTACAGCTGAGCAACAGGTATGAGGCTCTTGCCTCTGAGGCGGCAGATCACTGTGAGGGCTATACTGCCTTTACAGAAGCAGTTAAGTTAGCAGCTGCAGAAACAGTTCCTGTATACCCTCGAAACAGGAAAAGGGCCCCCTGGACTGACAACAAAATTCAGAAATGCCGAAATGACCTTCATAAGGCGCAGAAAGAATCCCGACTCAAACAGACTACAGCGGCCAAGAATGCAGTTAAGGCTGCATCTAGGTCCCTGAACAGGCAGTACTCTGCTAATCTACAGGAGCTAATAAACCAACAGGTTGATGCCATCAATGATGCTGACGACAGCAGGCAATCATCCCAGGCATGGAAATCGATCAATCTGATAACTGGGCGGAAAAGCCAACCAACCACCAAGGTTAAGGCTGAATCACCAGCCGATCGCCTCAATGGTTGGAAAGCCCACTTTGAAAAGCTCCTCAATAATGACAGGGTATTGCCTGATAACTTTATAGAAGTAAAAGTGTCTGAGTCTGTACTCCCAGATATTCCCATTGGTGATATCTCCTTTGCAGAAGTGAAGGCTGCTGCAAAGAGCATTAAGACCAATCGTGCCAGTGGAGTAGATGGTGTTCCCCCTGAGGTCTTTAAAATACCTGAGTGTTTAAAGCTCATCTATCCCATCATAGTAGACATGTACCGAACAACAAGAGTCCCACAAGAAATGAAAACAAATAAGTTGGTGCCAGTTCCCAAGAAGGGCAACCTAACACTCTATGGTTCTTTTCGGGGAATCTCATTGATCTCGATTGCTGCAAAGCTATACAATAGGATTCTATTAAATCGCATCAGGGATCCCATTGAGAGACTGCTCCGTGGAAATCAGAATGGGTTCCGTAAAGGTCGTGGGACCATGGAGCCCATTTTGGCACTTAGAAGGATAATTGAAGAGTTATCAAAAAAGAAAGACAGGCATCTGGCTGTTATCTTTGTTGACTTCTTCAAGGCCTTTGATTCAGTCTCTCGCTCACGTATGTTCAGCATACTTTCATTATATGGGATTCCTGATGAAATTATTGCAGCAATCAGATCAGTATACGATGGTTCGACAACATTTGTGTCTACTGTTGACGGTGACACAGAACCATTTGAAGTGTTATGGGGCGTCCTCCAAGGAGACACACTTGCACCATTCTTGTTCATTATTGTGGTTGACTATGTTCTACGCATGTCCTTAGATCATTATAATTATGATGGGGTGATGTTAACTCCACCTACTGGCTCCAGAAGTCGAGGAAATCCTGCCAAGTACCTAACTGATCTAGACTTTGCTGATGACTTAGGAGTACTCTCAGAATCATTAGAGGGAGCCCAACGGCTCCTCAGCTCATTAGAACATGCTGCTTCTAGTGTTGGTCTTTTTATTAACTCCAGAAAGACCAAAATTCTGACAGTTAACTTTGAAAGTCCTCAGCAAGTCTCTGATCGGATGAGCATAAGCTCAAAGGATGGTATGCTTGAGCATGTGGACGACTTCTGTTACCTGGGATCATGGATCCGGAAGTCAGGTGAGGACCTTCGAATACGTAAGGGAAAGGCATGGGCAGCCTTGAATAGGCTTTCCAGGATTTGGAAGTCACCGAGAATTAATCGGAAACTTAAGGTCCGATTATTTAGAGCAGCAGTAGTTCCAGTACTCCTCTACGGGAGTCCATGCTGGGCTCTAACTGCTGAGGACACCAAATCTCTGGATGGCACATTCACAAGAATGCTACGCCGGGTTCATTGTGTCAAGTACAATGCACACATCTCCAACCAGACACTATATAACATTGGAGGTGTCTCATTGGTTCCCCCAAGCTTGACACTAGAACAAAATCGCCTCCGCTTTGCAGGACATTGCTTTCGCCGTGAGGACCAGCCAGTGCATAATCTTGTACTTTGGCAGCCTCATGGAGTGAATAAGCATGGTGGACAGCCCATTACTTTCTTGAGACGCATCTTAAAGGACACTGGCCTTAAAGATGCGGATGATCTAGCAAATGTCATGGGTGATAGGGAGTTGTGGCGGTGCAATTTTGTTGACAAGCCGGCACAGCATTCTTAAAAATGCAGCTGCAATGCAGCATGCCGATCCTAGTAGTAGTAGACCTTTGAAAGCAAATGTCTTTCACAGAGCACTACAAAGGCTATTACACATTGCAATTACATTACAGACCATTAGTCAGTTAGTAAATCAGAATTATCTGAGTTGGAGATTAACTAATATCTTAGGGAGAGTGACAAAACACACAACGGAATATCTAGGCACATAATTTCGTACTGTTTTAAATACCTGTTGATAGTTGAGGAGCCATTGATTCATCGTAGATTGTTTCCAGATTGTCGACGTCCAGAAAACAATTGTAATACCGAATGTTGGAGATGAATCCCTCAAAGTCGTGAAGCCTTCCGCTACTGTCGATACGATGCCCTAGGAGTAAATCCCCAGCATCTCCTACTGGCCGAGTTGTATCAACACCACTGAACTCATTAATGTTGTAGTCAGACAGGAAAACTCCAACAAGACGACTATATATAAATCTCGTTTGATACATTTTATTGACCCCAGCAGCTACGAAGTACCACCTGTCCGCTGCAATAGCAGTGTCCATTATTTCGCCCATTCTCAATTGCCCTGAATTCTCAACCCTGAAAAATGATGAAATTACATCAACACCAGAGAAATAGCTAAGAATTGGTGATTTGCCATTCACCATTTTGATAAAGGCAGTAATCGTGAATGTCTCTGTATTTAGTTCTCCATTGTGGCTGATGTTAATATACCCATTGTGGAAATCAAATGCATGGCTTTCAATGCCTACTGGCCCCGCTCCGTACACTAGATTGTTATGGATAACTCCATTTAGATTCCCTAGCCTATCGTTACCCGCATATTCATAATTGAGTGGCCAATGGGCGACTAGGCTATCACTGATTGGATTAGAACAACCTGAAAAATAAATAAATATTTTGATATTTTCGTTAGGAATTATCGAAAAATATTAGTTCGTTAGAGAGGCATAGCGCGGTCTCTCTATATTCAAAGCAGCTGCATTATTTTCCTTAAGATAAGGCACTCTTTCTTCTTCACCATAATGTTTTTATGGTTCCTTGTTAATATATTATATGGCGATTTGGGCACGTTTTGTGAGACGGCACGGTACGGTACAATCGATACGTTTTTATCAGGATAATAATTTTTTGGATAATTACAATTTTCAAAATTTCTCCTCCAAATTTTGACCACGCAATTTTCGCGCCCCCTTTGCTGGTTTGTTTGCATAATTAAGATGTTCCAAAAGCAATCACATGCATGCTACAATAACCTAACAAATAACATAACATAAGTAAAGAACCGATATCACGAAATACAATCAAAATGAGATAATTACTTCTAGGGTGCATATCTTCTAGGGTGCACGACTCGTCCCAGCACTCGGGGATGACCCGCTGTACATATTCCAATTCACGATGGAGAGAGCATACCATCGCAGAGAAGCGGCGTGAGGCAGGGTCTCTGTCATTTCCGTCACCCTGTCTACTGCAACAACCATGCAGCTACCTTTGCACCCACGAATTCTCGGCTCTCTTCATCCAAACCCACCGAGGAAACGATACCCCGAAACGATGTTTACTAGAGGCCTTGGAATACCCACCAGCCGTCATCCATGAACTCTGGGGCGACCACGAGGTAAGACTTCGACGCTTCATAACCAAGAGCTGGACTAAACATCAGCATGTACAATTGACGGGGTTGATGAGGTTTCCCGCTACTGAGGATACAGGGGTGGGGGATAATATAGAGAATCCTGCAGCATAAAACAGCATAGCTAGTGGGATTCCCCCTTGTCACACCCCCGCGGTAAATATAATTGTTTCTGTACCCATTAACGTTAGGATGCATAAACAATGAGCACAGATTACATTAGTCAATTTATGTTAATTTGTAATTTAGTGATACGGAATTTACGTAAATGGTAATTTACGATTGAATGTTTAGTATTAAATTACGTTCTTATGAACTTACCTTGTATATTGTCAATGAAGATGAATAATAGTATTTTTGAAACACATAATATCTTTTCATAAGTGACATAAGTCATGATAAGTCCACTGAGAGATGGATAATGTCGTGGGTTTTTATATTATATTTTGACTATTTCTGATTTTCTTATTTGCCCTCAATTAGTGCATGCTGAACACCAATTTCATTAGGGGCGTTACTTCTGGCGTAATTTTGAGATGTGACCTTCAATTCGCAAAAATTTAATTTCCTTAACAACCATTTAAGGTACAGTAGGTAGGTGATACCTATTAAGGGAATAGAGCCACCTATAGTGCTAGGTTTTCATAACCAAAACAATTTGAGAACACCGTTTACATTAAAATTATTAATCATAGCTCTATATGTACAAATTTTTCCTATATCAATATCTGCCCAAGATGCATAAATCTTGATATACACTGGAAAACCGATTAGTGCAATACAAATCATTGTTTATTACCGGGACTGGGGCATATCAATAATGCCCATTATTTTTCCGATTTTTAGTCAGTAGGCCTCTATAGCTAACTAAAATACATCTTTAAAACATTTTAAATTTACCGATGTAGAATGTACCTATACAGCTGAAATTATGTGGGGCATTAGTAGGGCAGATATTGCAATATACTGTACCTTGTATATATATGTATATAGTAATTGATTTAACTGATTCGGGTAGGTAATATTGTTGCCATTAATAATCCGACTAAAATGCCAAACTGAAATCATTCAGACTTTTCGTAAAAGTGACCAAATCATTCGCCAGTTAATAATAACTTATATGCAAAATAACTACGATTTTCAATCCCACAGGAGGGGTGTGTTCCAGAACGTTTTTACTCACTATTACTCAAATTGGAACAGCCTCGGTTTCAATCGTAACGATAATGAAGTTTTGTATAGTTAAATCAATTTTAAAGCAATAAAAAAAACCATTTCACAATTATTGTAATTGGCGTATCAAATTCAACTTCCAGCGGTATACATTCAATAACAAACTTTACATAATCGTCTCCAGCAAAAATATGTGCGGTGTGACTGAAATTAAAATTGTCATAGAAGAGTGCCATATAAGATTGGTATTCCGGTGATGTAAGTTTAATTGTAAGGGAAACATTTACCATTTGTTAATTTGCAACAGTAAATTTATTACTAAAATATATGGAAGCAATGGGATGAATTGTTCCTGTGGAAATTTTTTAAATTACAAATTAAACGAAATCATAAATGGTACAAACTGGGCACCAGTCGGATTATTGATCACAATATAATTTCCTACTTTACCAAAATCACCCGAAACATTTACTATATAGACCTAAACTACAATGCAAGGTTCAGTGAAAAAAAGACATATTGCCTACCGGACCAAATTGAACGATTAAAATTAAGTAATCGTATAGGAGAATAAATAACTACCTACAAGTTTATATGTAACAATAACTGAGTTGAAACTGCTTGACAGTGTTCAATTCAAGAAGGCCATACATTATGTATGTAGGCAACATTCATAATAGTATATACTAAACGAAACAAAACAATATAAGGTTGGCCTGTATTGGTTAACGTAAGTCCTGGTGGTACATTACCCTTTTGAAAAACTCTATGATTGTCATGATTTGAGCAGGTGCCAATGATCGCCTGTGGATTTTATATTGATTTATTTATGTAAGTGTTCAAGGCCAATAGCGGCCATCGCAACAATAAAACTTACTACAGTATCAATAAGCATTAACCATCAAAATTGGTCCCTAATGTTCATTGGAAATCTTCTTGTGATGTAAGGTTCCCGTTAACTCGACCCTCAAATATTGATAGAAACTTCGTAAAGGCTATTAGAATATATGAATTTTTAAGACTTTACATTTCTCTTGATTGGCCAAATAAACATAATGAAAAATCATAGCAATAAAAAGTGGCTGTACGGTGGTAAATGTGGCAAATTAAATTGTTTTTAATTTTTTTTTTTTTATAGAAATTTTTTTTAATGGCTCGGCGATATTAATTGGTCAATGATTAACAAATACGAGTGAAACCAAATAGTAATGCACCAACAGTAACATTAAACAATATAATAATTAATTAGTCATTTCGATGAACCATTTCCCCAATAGCGATGATCTAGTAAATTTCATGGGTGATAGGGAGTTGTGGCGGCGCAATTTGGTCGACAAGCCGGGGCAGCTTTCTTAAAAATGCAGCTGCAATGCAGCATGCCGATCCCAGTAGTAGTAGTAGTAGTAGTAATGATTGATTAATTGTAAATATATTTAAAGTTTTTTTATTTTCATTCCGATTATCTAATCATGTAATTTTTTTATTTTTTTATCATTTGATTTACCAACTTTATTTTTTATCATTTGACATACCAACACAATTCTGAAAATGAGAATTCTTTACATTATATCAAATTAAATACATATTATTTACAATTTATTATTGGTTTTATGGGTGAATGAGTGGCTTTAGTAATTATAACTTTTTGTTGGGCACAGCTTTTGCAAAGTCGGCAATGACGTCCAGGTGGGATCGAACTGGTGACCTCCGGGTTGGTAGTCTGACGATGGTTCATGGTTAATATACACTACCCTTTCATTGTAGAGAGTGGTTATAAAGAGGGTAAAGAGAGTGGTAGCAACTGCAACTTACATTATAGTGGTTTTTTGTGTGAATTAAATGCTATTTCATAATCCCTACATGTGTCAGTTGCTATCCTCCTTATATATGATCAAATTCAGTGACGGTCGGCAGATCAGTGCGAAGTAGTGTGAAGTAGTGTGAAGTCGTGTGAAGTAGTGTGAAGGTTAATAAAGCATCTCCTAAAGAATGCGCTTTTTACGAAACTCTATGGCCATCTAATTGTGATTAGTATAAGTCATAACTCTGTTTTTATACTTAAAGCGCAACGTCCTAAAGGAACTGTTAATATTTCCCCGAAAGTAAATATATTTGTCAGAGATTATATAGTAACGATCAATCGAATAATACAGTAGGTCTACACTGCAATCACTATCAAAGCACCCGAATCCAGTCTCCCTTAACTGTGGGTGAATGATCGCGCACAGACTGGCTTCGGCTGATGTAACTTCAGTACATTAAATAATTGATATAGGCTAAAGTCGATTTATAAACAAAAGGAAAACTAAAATTGGCAGGTTAAACTGCTAAAGGTCTAAAAGCGCGAACAATATCTTATCTAAAAAAATTCAAAATTATTTCACCCAACCAGTTTGGTTTTCGTAAAAATTATACAACGTCTTTTGCCATTATAAATATCGTCGAGTCCCTTAGGGAAGTCCTTGATGACCACCGACTTGCGACTGTACTGTATCTAGACCTAAAAAAGGCGTTTGATACCCTCGACCATTCGATTCTATTAAAGAAGCTCCCAATATATGGTATCCGCGGAAGTCCTCTAGCACTCATTTCTAGTTATCTATGTAATAGACAACAATTCGTTTCAGTAGATAATGTTTTATCATCCTCTAGGTCTATAATCTGTGGTATCCCACAGGGTTCGGTCCTCGGGCCGATTTTATTTCTACTGTACATCAATGACCTCCCAAACTGCACATCCCTATTAGTAACCTTATTTGCCGATGACACTTCACTGATGTCCAACAATCGAAATATCTCTCCACTAATCGACTATATGAATTCTGAACTCAAACTGTTATCCGAATGGCTAACTGAAAACAAACTAACTCTAAATACTGACAAGTCTGAATATACAATACACAATATTCTCAAAATCAAAGTCAGAAATACCGCCACCACCGATAATCATTAATAACAAAACAATTAGATCCACAACAACATCCAAATATCTAGGTATATTAATAGATTCCAATTTATCATATAGGGAACACACCAGCCATATTCTGAAAAAAATATCCAAGAGTGGAGGATTATTCTATAAACTACGCCATATTGTCCCAGCTCATATAATGCGAACTCTATTCTATACGTTAGTCTACCCCTATATATTTTACGGGTTGATAGTATGGGGAAATACATTCAAATCTATAACTCGTCCCCTCAAAACTAAACTCAATAAAATTGTCCGATGTATTACCTTCAGCCACTATCAGTCCTTATCTTTTCCTATTTATCAGCAGCTACGCATTTTACCACTAGATTGTCTGTATAAATACCAGGTCCTCTTACTAATGTATGAAATTCACCACAATCCTTCTCAACCTCTTTCTCACTTATTCACTAAAGCATCATCTGTTCACACATACAATACTCGCTCTGCCTCCGCTGGTCTTTTCATTTACCCAGTACGCACACTGAAGTCCGGCATCAGTCCCTTTCAATGCAGGGCCCTCTTCTCTGGAATTCCCTCTCGAGAGATATCCGTGATAGCAGTAATAAGATGCATTTCAAAAAACAAGTAAAAATCAATCTTCTTTCTGGGTCGTGTTAATAATAACTATTTTCTATCTTTTTGTTTTTAACAAATTTTTGGCAAGAAAATTTTTGAATTTGGAAATTTCTTATAATGCAAAGTTTGAAAAATTATTTAATTTTTCAATCATCTTTTATATCTCACTTCTTAAATGTTTTGCGCTCCTAATCTCATGAGTATTCAGTATCCCATAAGGTATATATCTCAGTACATTCTCTCAGTTAGAAATTTATCATGACAATCTACAGTAAAGGTAAACAAATTAATAGTTTAATCCCAGCTATATCGTACTCCATACGCCTGCATCACCCGTATCACACCAGTTCTCCGGGTTTCCTCCTCTTATAGGAATATGGTAAGGCTACGCATGTTCCTTTGTCATAACATTTTTTGTTTTTTGGGTGCTTGTTCTGAGGAAACATTAAACTTAAACTTAAAGTGGGTTAGCAGGCTTAACGGTAGCTAGAGAGTAGCGCAGTAGTAAGATCGCTGAATTCAATCAGCACAAGGTCAAGGTTTCCACATTAGGGCAATTAATCTCTCATCCCTTTATAATATTAAAATATTCTCACTTTCGACATTGTTCTGCCCGGCAAACTGCCTGTATTTCTATGTGGAAAGTGAACGCCGAGTGCTAAGTCACCCGCACTCATATTAAGTAAATAAGTTAAATTACAGTAAATAATATTTTTAGTAAGACAATAGAAATAAATACAGTTCATAAAATATAGATTTTATTGGTGTCGAACGTTTTTATAATTATTCTGTTGTTGTTTCTTTTATTTATACCGCGTATCCACTGTCTTCGTATGGTCCTAAATTCCTTATCATAATTACAATAATTTTTAGTAAAATTTCAATAATTTTATAGTTGCTGCACTTACACCTTTCATCTCGTATCTGTAATATCGGTATAAACTACAATCAATTAACCTTCTACACAATCAACTAAAGACAAGATAACATAGAAAGTACATAAATAAATAGTGCTTACTATAACAGCTGTTAAGGTTATCAGCTGGTAGACATAACTAGCTAATAGAGTTTTCATAGAGTTATGACATTCATATGATTTTTATTTTTAACTAGACAAGTGTATTAAAGTTTTTAAATATTAATAAGAATAAGTCAAACACTATAATTCATTCTAAGAGTTTCAATAGTTGATAACCAGATGTCTCCTTGGTTAGTACATCAGCCAATTGCATCTTTGTCGGCACATACTCGAAAACCATGCAATATAATTTCATAGCCTCCCGAAGTGAAGCGAGATCGATTTTGAGTCGTTTTTCCAATGGAGCATTCGTTAAACTATGCACAGCATCAACGAGACTCTTGCAGTCAGACCGTATTGACCAGTTATTTCGTTTTATCATAAATTCATTGAGAATGTAATCCATATACAGTGCAAGATCCATAGCAAGTGCTGATGCCAATGTTTCGGCGGCAAATGTTGATCTAGCAATACGACGTATTCGATGAGATCGCCAGTTCACAACATTGATTACTTTTCCTTTTTCATCTTCTAATACTATGACAGCGCCACTTTGAGAACCTCCATCTTGCAGATTACCATGGCTGCTATCAGTGTAGACAATTGGCTTAATTGTATCCATTGGACGGTGGTAAATAAAATTTGGTGAAAAAGCCTTGGCTTTTCGCAACAATTTATTGACCTTGGTAATTATCTCCACCGTAGGATCCTTCAATTCTGATTGTAGAGCTGAAACACTGAATGAAAGATCTGGGCGAGTTAATGCCGCAGCCCATTGTAGACTACCTAGAAGAGATCTTACCAATGATATTTCTTCTATTGTTAGCAACTCAGATTTATTCCTGTTAGCCGAACATTGAATATCACACAACTTTGTAAATTTGTCCTGTTGGGAAACAGCAATTAGAAAACGATCACCTTGATCTATAACAGTTTGTATACATAGACCCAGAAACGAAAAACAATTCTCAGTAATTTTTCCAATGGTAAATTTGCTTTGAATCTTTGACATAATATTTATCTTGAACCAATCTGATCCAGCGTACAAGAAATCATCAACGTGAACAAGCAATAGACCCTCGAGTTTTTCACCTCTGTGCATAAAATACAATGCTGGATCTGCCTTGCTACGAAACATACCTGCCTCTCTTACTACATGGTCGACATGATTATACCAATTACGAGATGCATCGACTAATCCATATACTGTCTTCTTTAGCTTCCAACAGGTGTTAGCTGGTAAACTGACTTCTGGGGGTGGGTGTAGAAATACATCTCGTTTTATTTGTTCACCTTGAAGGAAGGCTGTTTTTACATCCATTGTTGTTGGTTTATAACCCATAGTTGGAAGTAAACTCAGAACCAACTGTAGAATTTCTCTGTCAATAGTGGGCGATTCAGATAGGATATTTTCTTTCTCACCATCTTGAAACCCCTTAGCAACTAGCCGAGATTTTGCCACAACTTGGCCATTTGGTAATGATTTCCAAGAATTAACCCATCTGGTTTGAATTGGTTTATTTATAACTTCTTCCATTGAAACAATTTCAACAACATCATATTCTTTCCATGAGCAGCTCCTTTTGTTTAGAGTGATAAAACTCTTCCTCATTTTGACATTTAACATTTGGAGTACCAACAACTCCGTTAGCATTTTCAGCAACTATCATTTCTTCAATATTGTTGCACTGATAGCGTTCAGGGGGCCTTTTAGTCCTTGGTGGTAATGTAGTTTGTTCTAAGGGTTGATCAAGTTGTTTCAGTGCGCGAATTGTAGCTCTATTGTACAAAGGCTCATCAGCAACTACATCTGGTTTAGAAACCATTGAAGATGGTTTTTCTGTATTTTTATACATTAACTCCAAGTTTCCATTGCCATTTATGGTTGTATTATTCGAATCAACATCATCTGTTAATGGCAATAATCCAATATTGGAGGATATAGGGATTTTAATTTCATTGGAAACTTGTCCACTTGGTACACTGATTACATCTTTAAGAAATTCCAAATCATCCTCATCATCTGATTCGTATTCTTTAGCATTATTCTGCTGTTTCGTCTTGTTTAATCTAATGTGAATTGGATGAACACGAATAACACGGGAACCATGTTGCACAAGAACGACTGATCCTTCTCTACCCAAAACATTTCCTGGTCCTTTCCATCCAGTCTCAATACCAGCAACATCACGCCAATAATACACACTATCACCATTCTTGACAACAGGAGGCGGTGATGGAACTCTTCGACGAAGTGCTGTTTTAATTCTTTCTGAAGAATCTCCAGCAATATACGACTGTCTGGTTTCATGTAAACAGTTCAGTAAATCACGTATTTGCTTATCATTCGACTCAGTTAGCGCTGGTAATTCAGCATCTATGATATTTGGTATTTGTGGATTGCGGCCAAATACTCGCTGTGAAGGAGAGAAACCTCCTGAATCCATAAGTGAGTTCTTTGCAAATAATGCAAAATCTAACATGACTGATGATGATAGTGAAATATTGCGTTCATCTTCAGCAATCTTGGACATGGTAACCTTTAATAATGCATTGTGCCTTTCACAGCGACCATTACT
Source organism: Nemertoderma westbladi (assembly GCA_032718475.1). Lineage (NCBI taxonomy): Eukaryota > Metazoa > Xenacoelomorpha > Nemertodermatida > Nemertodermatidae > Nemertoderma > Nemertoderma westbladi. The sequence continues at coordinate 18,219 of JAUCBJ010000301.1, read as the reverse complement.
GAAAGGAGAATATGCCGCAGTCACACTCACATTAATTCCAAACTGTTCATAGAATGCATAAAGTTGCTTGCTGGTAAACTCACCACCATTATCTGAATAAATATTTATTTTTTGGTGGTCCAAATATTTTAATCCAACAATGTGAAATAGCTGAAATTATGACATCATCATCTTTAGAGGTAACAAATGAAGCACCTGAATATCGTGTGGCCTGATCAATCATATGCATTATAATATAAGTCTTGCTATTTCGCTTCCACTCTGTCAAATCGAGTGCCACTCTTTCATTAAATCGTGTTGATGGTGTCATGGCGACACGTGGAACAGAAACAGGTTTAGAATTTTTATCATACACATCACATGATTTAGATAGTTTCTCAATTGCAGCTTTTAATAGTTCTTGCTCATCAATTGACATTGATTCCTTCTGCATCACTGGTTTTATAGTTTGTATCAGTTTGTTGGAAGATGGATGCCCATATGCACGATGAAGTTTATCTGCGACCTTAGAGGGATTACTTCTGAAATCACTTAAAGTCAGAAATACAGTTTCAATGTCGACTATATTATTATTATTCTGATCACCCATATCTCTCGCTTTCACATCCATGAGGTGTACCAAAAGATGACCACGCGGGCAGCTTTTAAGCTTCAGCGACTTACCCTCCATAGTTGCAGAGTCTTTCCAAACTACTTCGACTGATCAAAAGTGGCGTATTCCCCCGAACAATATCAACAACCATTTGATATTTAACACCATTTATGAAAACAGAAACGATTGCATTAAACATTGCTTTACGTTTTCCAACATTACCGAAATTATAAAATGTACTTGCCACATTTCTTTGAGGTTTTAAACCAGCCTTTTCATATAAAATATCTCTAAATTGATTGAACCACTGTTCACCACAGACCGTTTTTGTAGCAGCGGAATCCAAAATTCCATATTCTGAGTACGAATCAGCAACATCCACAGGGGACCACACCTATCGCAAAAATATCTTCAGCTTCACTAGAGAAAATTTGACCCACCGTCTGTTCGTCATGTGATGTATAATTAGTACCTTGGTAAGTCTTCGACTGTCCTTGTGAAGGGCAGTCACGAACTAAATGGAATCGACTCTGACAACGATGACATTTGAGCACCTCGCCTGACTGAATATCTTTTGGATTAAACCAGGGTGAACCTGTATTATGAGTGAAATGAGGTGAAAATGTATTTGAATTTCCCCTCCATCCAGTATAATTACCTCTGTTAATTTTGGAAAAATTGGAATAATTCGTTTCTCTCTTATTCTTATTCCATGTAGCAAATGCAACTTCTAAAATTTCGTCTTTTTCAGCCACAGACAAATCATTTAAATTCACAGGTAGTTCATCTAGAACTCGCTTCCAAAGCATTTTCATCATTCGATGATGTTGCAATGTCATTTGCTGCATCATTACCTGCATTTAACCGACGCAATGCAGCTTCTATATGAGTGTAACTCAACTGACCATTTGCACCAGCACTTGCTAGTGCAACTGAAAGAATAAGCATTCGCTGTTCTTTGTTGAGACTTGCCCCATCCAGCATTATAAAAGCAAACGTTGTTTCACTGACTTCAACTTTAAATGTTTTTGCTTCTGCACGCACACGACTAAATTGGGCACAGTACTCCTGGTATGAAATGATCTTTTTTTTCTTAAAGTTCTTCAATTCTTGCCATCGTTTATAACCACGCGTTTCTTCATCCTTCATGAACGCTCTATCCCATTCTGTTATCAAGCGTTGTAATCCGTCGTTAATATCCAATTCTACATCATCAACAGCTAATGCGAGTGTACGTGCATCACCCTCAGGAAGACTAAGTATGCCAGTGGATGCTTGATCGCATTTCTGAATTTTAGTGATTCGTCCCCACATTTTAAGCAGCCGGCGCCATTCCACATATTTGTTCTTTCCTGGAAATGCTGGGGGTATTGAATTACCAACTTTCGCAGGAGTTCGATTGTCATTATTATCCATCTCACAACAACAACAAAGTCACTATATCAATTTGAATTTAAAAACTCGATCCACGAAAAAAAAAAAACAACATCAAAAACGCAAAGAATTAAACTACATTCATATTAAATTAAGCTACGTTCATATTACTAATATTGCTCTGCTACCATATAATATCGGTATAAACTACAATCAATTAACCTTCTACACAATCAACTAAAGACAAGATAACATAGAAAGTACATACATAAATAGTGCTTACTATAACAGCTGTTAAGGATATCAGCTGGTAGACATAACTAGCTAATAGAGTTTTCATAGAGTTATGACAGTATCCACTAAGTTTGTTGGTCCTAAATCCTGAAATAGAAATGTCTTACCATAATTATGTTGTAAATAGTGTTTAAAATTTATTGAAGGTCATTTTATTTAGGCATGATTTAAACGGACAATAAAAATTATTGCGTTTTATTTATCTATGTTTGTTTTGTACTATTTTCCGTTAAAATATATTTTCTAGGACATGTTGAATACCTTACTGTACATTGGTTTGTTGCCTTTACCTTTTCCTTACACTTCATATTATATTATATCACATTATATTTTAATGCTCTCTTTAGTGCTTGTTTTTAACTGATTTAATGTCAAATAAAAAATTCCAATTCCAATTCTAAGTAGCTTAGGAAGTCAAAACAGATTTATTGTTTTGGTTATTTCTGTTTGGCTTATATTTTAGAACGATTAGCTTGATGTGTTATAGCTTGATTAATTTTGTTTCACTTGAAAATAAAAACATATCAAAAGGGAAGAATCCCCTTTGAGATTTCTTTAACAGTAAGAAGCCTCGGGATCTTTAACACCAGTCCAGCAGTCAGTACCTACAAAACATCCCAAAAACCATGTAAAAGCCTTTGCTGAATTGCCCCGTTATTTTTCCTTATTTTTCCCGTAGAGTGCTCTGTGGTTGATTTAATAGGTGTAAGAGACCGTATTATTGCTGTATCGGTGTTTTTTAGAGGATCTAAGAGCTATTTCCTCCGTATGTGTACTGTGGAGGGCATGGTTGGTGGTTCTATGGCAATTCCGTGACGCAAAGGGGGATAGATACTCTTGAACAGTAGTTACTATGACGACGGTTAACAGCTGATATTCATACGTGTCGATTTTCTTTGTTCTACGGCATCTCTCAGTTCAGTCAACCAATCAGAGCGTTTTTACTGTTCTTGTACAGAAATTTCCTAGAAATCACGCAATGCTTTATGGGCAGTGTTATCATTCTGTCCTGAGCCAGGAAGAACGGCTTTGGAATATTTTGTGCTGTTCTGCTTTTAGCCTAACACTAGTAGGCTTAATTATAAGGACATATATCTGTTATCACTGTGCAACTCAATACTTACCTACTAACCTAACTCAACTGGGCAATGCATATATCTTGTTGTACATACCTTTATATTGTTATACTGCTATTTACTGTCGATTATTCATTATATGGTGATGAAATATTATATTTGGAATAACGAGAAATAACCCCGAAAACCCAATATTCTTGATATACCGAAGGTAAGAGAGACAGGTTACATATAACGATTGTGACTAATGTTAAAGTGGTTTGAAGTGAATCTAATGTTATTTGATAGACCCTACATGAGTCGGTCTGCGTTCCTTTTATATGTGACTAAAATCAGTGAAGATCGGCAGATCAGTGTGCAGTATTGTGCAGCATTGTGTATGAGTGAGACTGATAACGAAGCATTTCCTAAAGAATGCGCCATATATGTGAATTGTAACTAAGCCATATCATTGCATGTAGTTTAAGTCATAGCTCTGTTTATATAGATAGAGCGCCACGTCCAAAAGGAACTGTTAATATTCCCCGAAGGTGAATAATATTGTCAGAGATTATATAATACTGTCAGTCGAATAATACATTAGGCTTACATAGCAATAAGATTAAGCCGTCGAAGTCAATCTCCCGGGTATATCCAGCGGGTGAATGATCGCACACAGATTGGTTTCAACTAGTGTAGTGAATCAAATACTTGTCAGAGGCTAAAAGCGATTTATTATCTAGAAGACATCCTAATTTGGTGGGTTAAACTGCCAAAGGTCTGAAAGCGCGAACAATAATGGATATAGCTTCTTTATTGCAGTAAGCAATAAAGTTGAAAGTACCGGTTGACCGGTAAACCTGAACCGGTACTTCTGTAGGTCAGTAGGCCCAACTGCCAGAACCGGTACTGCTGTAGGTCCGTAGGTCCAACTGCCAGAACCGGTACTTCTGTAGGTCCGTAGGCCCAACTGTCCTAACCGGTACTTCCAGTATAAGTACATTAGTATTATTCGAATTTGATAATTATATACCGGTAGGTCTTAGTACTTAATCAGGGAACGGCCGCCCTGGTTTTTTATTGAGATTTTTACTTATTTCTGTCAAGTTTTATTTGTTTGTAGGCCAGTATTGAACAGAAGGCGTGTAAGCCTGATCAGATTGTACAGACAATTTGTAGGCTGAGCTGTTGTCTGATTGTTGTTAAGTCTGAACGGATTGCAGTGTGTGTAGATCATCTGTCCGATAAAGAACGGTTAGGAAGTAGGGGCAGCCAAAGCTGTAAGGTAAACCCCCATCTAAAGAATAAGTCGTACTACTGGGTTAGAACGCATACTACCTAACCATTTCGGAGTCTGCATGTCCTGTAGTTTATTTAGGCTTGAGAGTAGTCTGCCATCGTTTAGTCTGTACTTTGTTTGTGTAGTCTGTACAGGTAGCGTATAATATTTATTTAGATAATTTGTAGGCTGGATAGTTGTCTGGCTGTTATTAGTATTTACTACTACTTATTATTTTCAAATACCGTAGTACCCTGTCCGTTGTAATAACCAGATTTCTAACCCTTTGTTAGGCTGGTTTGTAGACTTCTTGTAAAATTACCCTAAAATTTGTATTTGTGTATTTGTAATTAAATTTTTGTGTTTATTTAGAGATTGTAATCTCAACCCGAATTGTACGTAATTTGTAGTATTAAGTAACTTAGGTAAATTAGAATTATTTGTTTTAGTGTCTAACAAGTAGCACTCCACTGAGAGCGCACAGCTTATGTGTAGTGACTCCCCCAGAAATAATAACATTTATTTCAAACATTGACAAAAACCCATTTCAATGGGTATATATATATTATAAATCAAATCTCACGATTTATAAATAGTAGGCCTACCATACAACCATTAGGTCTCAATATCAGTTGGACTACTGCTCAAATAACGGTAATAAAGTAAGTAAAGTAACCAAGTAACCCTAAAATTCAGAAATTCAATTATTTAAAATAATTGACATACCGGTATTTGCAATAGGCTTATTATATTTATTTCAATAAATTTAGGCTGAAATTATACCGGTACTTTGTAATTAATTCTAGTCCAGAATTATACTTATATATACTATAACTGTAAGCTGTATACCGGTATTCCCGATAGGCCTATTATATATTTATATATATTTGTGCTAAAATTATATACCGATATTCTGTGATAAACCTAGTCTGTAATAATACTTATATATATACTATAAGCATACCGGTATTCTAATATATTATATATATATCACGCTACACTGAGTAGCAGTATCGATAATTAATTACTAGGCTAACAGTTAATACTGAATTACTAGACTTGCTTAGACTGTAATATAGCAGTAGGCATCCAACTGTACAAACAAACATGTCTGACACAAGGCAAACTCTGTCAGATAGTCTCCTAGAAACAACAGTCTGTTTATCAGATAGGAGTATAGAGAATCCCAGACCGAGGTCTGAAACCCCTCCTACTGTAAGAAAGACAACCCCTACAGTAGCTGTGTCAGAACCTAGGTTAGTAGAAGCAATTTCGCAATTCGCGAAGTTAGTGAAGTGCCGTAGGTCTATCATCGGTACTCGGGCCCAAGTTAAGCGGGATCAAGAAGCAGCTGCCAAACAGCAGCAACCTCCTAGCCAAGAACCTAGTTCTCAGTGGCCCGAGAGCTCCAGTAGTTCGGATACTGTTGAGTGGACGCCCGAACGCGGAGCGAAGATGGCGGATACGGTTTATGATGAACGGCCAACCTATGAAGAATCAACCGACACCACTTCTTCTCAAGAAGAAAGCGAAGGGACAGCGGAGGGGCCGCGAAAGAGAGATGCCATTGACATCTATCTGTCAGACTATCAACGCTTTGTAGGGGACGAAGAGTTGAGGAGAAGGCTGGAGGGGCTTAGCCCTAATAGCGAAGGAACCAAGCTTGTGCTGGATGCAATCGATGCGGAAATGTTAGCGGCGAACCAAGCTAAATTTGATGAACAACTCCGCATCACACGAGTCCAAGAAGAACAAGTAAAGAAAAAACGTATAGAAGACAGAAAGAAAGCAGCAGTAGCTGCGGCCGAAGCGGAAAGGAAAGCAGCCGAAGAGGAAAGTAAAGCAGCCGAAATGGAAAGAAAAGCAGCCGAAATGGAAAGAAAAGCTGCAGCGACAGCGGCAGAGGCAGAAGCGAAAAGAAAAGCTGCAGCGACAGCGGCAGAGGCAGAAGCGAAAAGAAAAGCAGCCGAAATGAAAAGAAAAGCGGAAATGGCAGTGGCAGAAGCAGAACGTAGAGCGGCGGAAGAAATCACCCAATTAGAATTGGAAAACATTCAGGAGAATCAAGACTGCATAAATAAACAGTTAACAGCTAGTAATATGCAGATGATGAATCGATCTACTCCCAAAAGACAGGGATATACATCATCTGAAGAAGGCGATACCACTGATACTGAAGGCAAAGGAAATAGATCTCATCTAAGCAGACGTAAAAGAACATTCCACCGTCAGAAATTGCCTGATTTGCCTCCAGCTGTTAGAAGGCAACTAAATAACACCAACTTAGGCAGTACAGAACCCACAGACCCAATAATTAAAATAGAAAGACTCCCTACTATAGTAGATGAGCCTGAAATAATTAGGCCTGTTCTTGAAATCACCCCTTCGGTGATAGACACACCTGTGCTCCCTGAAGCTACCTCTAAATTCCCTCTGCACAGTACTAAGCTATCTGTGCCCAGTAGAACAGCCCATGAGACAGTTCAGGTCCTGGACCCCGAGCGAAATATTCATGATTTGTCGCCCGTTGTCCCTCGTCCGCCCGCTACAACGTTGGCGACTCCCGCTTCGGCGGTCGAATGGGTGGACGAGAGACGGCGGGGGATGGATCTCCTGCTCGGGCAGATGCAGGAGACTGTTCAGCAATTCAAGGGCACAGTAAGGGAAAGTAGACTAGAGTTGCAAGAAGTGCAGCAAAGTATCGCGCTAGAACGCGATAAATTAGTAAACACACAAAAGGGTATACCACCACCCTCGGTAACAATGTGTCAACCTGTTAGGTCTGAAGTATCTCATGCGCAAGGTGTGGAGCCTACACGCATATATACTGCTAGCGAAGTAGAAACTCCTATAGTGAACCCTATTAAGGGTAATTATAGACCTGTTGATAATGACATTCCCTATAGACCTGATCATAATCCGAGAAATTTATATACCGATAACTCGATATTAAATAACACGATGGCCCAAGAAAGTTTTACGCGTCAAATGGCTAGAACCGAAGCCCGGCAAGCGGTGAAGGTGGGAGAGATCGTCAAGTTCAATGGAGATGAGATGAAATGGTTACCTTTTAATGAATATTACAAAGATAACATACAGAACTCTGTACTATCTAATGGAGAGAAACTTAGATTCCTCATCGAGTGCTTGGAAGGATCTCCCAAGTTAATGGCGTTAAGGTTTATTGGACATCCAGACGGATTAAGACAAGTTTGGGATACACTAAACATCAGGTATGGTAATAGGAATAACATAGCTGGGTATTTGTATGCAAAGTTGGTAGCGCCCCGAAAGTTTATTAGCAGCGGGATTATAGAGTTTTCCGATGAAATTCAGGAGATCTGCAGACAATTAGATTGGCTAGGTAAGTCTCATGAGTATCAGAGTGCTATGGTTATTAGAGCAGTGGCTTCTACTTTACCGAAGGGTGGAGTAGGTACACGCTGGGACAAGAAAGTGTTATACATGATGGAACAACAACAACGAGACCCTACCATGACTGATCTCATGTCATTCTTGGATGGCGAAGTGAAATTACAGCTCATAAAGCAGTCCAGAGAGAAGACATCGGAAAACAAGGTAAGTGAGAAACCCGTCTCCAGAAGAAAGGTAACACCAGTGTGTTATACAGACGACGGCGAAAGCCAAGCTTCCCAAGGGGATGATAGCGGGAAAGACACTGAAAGATCTTATTATGTCAATAAAACACCTAACGAACAGGGAAGTAAATTTAAGTCTCGATCCAATGACAAGAGAGAACAGGTAAGAAAAACTCCTCCTACGTCTCCCAAGAGAATTCAGGTGAGAAAGCCCGAAGAAAGAACGAGAGTGCACAATGTCACCCAAAATAAGGTAAGTAACATCAAACCGAAATGTGCGCTATGTGACGGGACCCACCGTTTGAATATGTGTGATGAATTCCTGAAGAAATCATTAACGGAGAGACGAGAAGTCATGTGGGATAAGCGGTTATGTTATAATTGCCTCAGACAAGGACACCAACGGCGAACCTGTTACTCTGACATAAGGTGTGCAAAGTGTGGTGCGAAACATCATATCTTGTTGCACGCTGAATTCGAGCGAAATAGTCCGAATCAGGTAAGTGATTCCGAGCTACATGTCCAATTCAGTGATGTGAACGACACTGATCAATCTGAGATGGAAGGATTCTATACGGACGAGTTCTCCGACGAAAACGAATCCTGTTACATGATAAATACCGCAGTGTATCGAGCACTCATATATGAAAAAGATACGGACAGCGACCTCACTCTAACTACTTCTGATCGACAACCATCTTGGAAAGCGCCATCTTCCAATGTAGGGATCCGAGAGTTTCCTGTAGTGCAGGTAAGGGTTCACGGACCTAAAAGGAGTTATGTAGTGAACGCCCTCCTTGACTCTGGTAGTACAGGAACATTCATCGACAAAGAGCTAGCCGAAGACATCTTTGCTGGACAACCCAAGTTCCGAACTAAGCTAAACATGTCAGGAATTATGCAGGTTTGGAAATCTACAGTAACAGCGGATTATTATGTAGGCGCGTTGTCCACTCCACAGGATAAACTAGGAGAACACAGTATAAGGTCAGTCAAAATGGTGGCAATAAAGAACTTCGCTACCACCCAATTGGAACCTTATAATTGGGACGAAGATGATCATGCCCAACAACTTAACATCCCTAGATTCGACACCGATTATCCTGGAGTACAAATATTAATCGGTCAAAACGCGCATGAGGCGCTGGAGACATTGGAGAAACGACCTGCTCAACCGCAACCACTTCAGACCTATGCGGTAAGAACTAGAGTAGGTTGGTACCTTACTGGACCTTCCCGAAGAACGCTCAGAGAAAGACTGCTTCAAGATCGCGTCTGCCAGGTGAGTGAATGGGAAGATGATACTAGTGAGGGAGACGACCCAACTGAGGGAACACCATACTCCTCAGATAATGACGATATTAGCTCCAATGTAGATCAATGGAGATATTGCCCCAAGAAGTTTAATCCAACTGACATCGCTTCCAGAGGAGCAACTCCTCAAGAACTGACAGATACTATAGACCGGTTAGGTGAACCCGACTTCCTGAGTAAGGAGGATGAATGGCCTCCCCATCTTACTCCGACTGAGATTAGACCAGCCAAGGGAGCGGAGAAAGTCAAACCTAAAACCCGGACGGGTGGATCGGAGTTATTTGAACCCGGGATAGATCTGTCGGTATTACATATTGCCAGGGACGACGCCGTGGATCTGGACCTCCCCACCGCGAGTGGATCCTTCATGAAGATCAGAGAGAGCGATTGGAGCTCTGGAACATCAGACGTCTCGCAGGGACTCTCACCTCTCCTGCAGGGAGCGACGGACCACTATAGCTCCTGGAATCGGCTTTGTAAGGCCGTCGTGTACTTAGAGCGATGTTTCTATCGTCACTATTCCAGGACGAAGAGGAAACCTGGAATTGTATTCGGGATGCAGCGACTCAATCACCCAGTCGGTCGTTTGTGTTTACCGGAAGGGAATGGAGGACTCTCCGGAAACTGTGGAAGGCAAGATTCTCTTCCCACGACCACCTCCCTAATCCTTCAAACATCTAGGGACTCCATAACGTAACAACATATGGAGTGGGTGTGTGACTTTATTATTTTATATTGTTTTATTATTTTATATTATGTATGTATTATTATGTAATTTTATTATAATCGTTTTCTTTAATTTCATTTAGTAGAATGTTATTTTAGCGATTATTTATTAGATTAGTGCAATATATTAGTGTTTATTACGTACGTAATTACTTATAATATATATTTAGTGCGACGGCGAGAAATAATTATTTTCTCTTTCCTTACTGTCCGTATCATATTATAAATACGTGACTACAGTAAGATGAAATATCCGTACTTATTAAAGTACAATAAAGCCACTACTATATTCAAGTATTATTGGTAGGCAGAGTATTAGGAATGCAAAGTTCAGATCCTCGTGTATCGGCTAAACCAAGCTCTGGGTAGACCTTGGAAACGACTTGCCTCTTCACACTGACATTGCTTCGTGCGATATTGCTCTCATACCGTATATTAAATAATACATATAGTAGCGTGATGTCCCTTTAACAGTAGCGTATAACGCAAAATAAATCTGTTAAACCCTTTGACCATATGTAATTCTAGTCGATTAAGATATCGCGGCACCCACCGATATACTTGAAAGACAAATTTCTAGAATCAATGGTTAACGTCCCCAGACAAGTTCTGGAATAAACTGGTGCCCATCCTAAATATTAATTATTAATATTTACAAAAATCTGTCAAATATCAGATCCTTTAAAATTCTAGTCGATTAAGATATCGTAGCACTTACCGATACTCTTAAAAGGACAAAATTCCTAGAATCAAGGATCCCAGTCCCCAGACACGTTCTGGAATAAAATTGTGTCTATTTAACATTAAATAATAAAATTTACGGGAATAAATTTAAATTCAGATATTTCAATGAATTTAATAAATTGTCATTTTGTACAATTTGTAACATTCCCAAAATTCCATTAATTAATAGATCATGGGAGCGGAGATTCACTCTATTAAGTGTATTTGTGTGCGAGAATCTCCAATGTATAGTCAATAGCCGATAAAATTCATAGAATCATGTATAAAGGGGATATTGACCATTAAAGACTTACTATTAAATAGCATCCCAGATCTGTATGCATGAGAATTACCCTAATTCTACCGCTAGCTTTCCATAATGTCACCATGGCAACAACCACGCTAGAATTAGAAGTGAGTTAAAAGAACAATAAAGGGCTTGCGTATTAAATAGCATACGGAATAAATAGCACACCGCTAGTATCCAAGGATACATAATAACAACGTGACATTCTGGAAGGCACTTGACTAACGGACAAATGACCCGAATGTGTGATAGAATGTGTACCATTTGTGACTGTTACGTGGAATTTGTGCGTTTGTAGGTGAATGTTACTACTAAGGTGTGTTTACAGTAGCGAGTCGCAATTGTGAAAGTAACCCTAACTCTCCAGTAAGAACCCGAAGTATATCTAAGCCTTTGGGACGGACGGTGGAGTGGCTCGTGCTGGTTGTTGTAGTCGTTGTGCAGCTACGACGTTGGCGATAGGCACATCGGCGAAAGTACACCAGCGCTGAGGATCTCGCACTGTCCGGGGGCAGAGAGGGGTAGGCAGCGACGCCCGCTCGCCTAAATATAAATTCATTATAATATGGATAAACTTATATAGCAGATATGATTGAGTTGATAGAAGATGATCTTGGTATCAGGGAGCAATATACTCTACCTTTACAAGCGTTTGTCGATATCTTGATACGCGGCGACGCTGGTCCAACTGCTGCGAAGGACGATGGTCGTTATATCGAACCGCCAATGTCCCAAGAGCAGCTCACGCGTGAGTTGGACTATAGAAAATTCACCGCTCGCTATACGCATCGTAATGGTACGTATGTGGACTTCTTAACTACTGGTCATCCTATCGACCTACACGATACGAACGATATAGACACCAAAGGGAAATGGTTTATTTAAATATCATACCCAGCGGAAGCGGAACGATAAACTGAGACTCGAACACGAAAACTCTATTCGAAACCGACTCGAAAGTGCAGAAGTTGAAGAGCCGGATAAACGCAGCGACTTCAGCAAATACCTGGAATTCTTGAGAGAAACCTATCTCGATATTACCAGTCAACAGAATCTAGAAACTCGATATCCTCAAGGTATACATCATGACCGCATGGTAGGACTCAAACGGCTCTATTCCACTATGATGTATCTTACCGCCGATCGATCGCTACCTGTTGTACCTGATAGCTTCGAACGGATGGAGGAATATTGTAAGCTGGAGAAAGATCACTCGCGTTTCCCCTACAAGACGTGCGTTTTTGGTATTATTGCGATGAATGCCCAAGACCCGACCAACAAACGGAAAGATATAAACATCCGCGGAGACGTTGCTTTAAACACGGTTTTACTCGCTATACTTACGGGAGTTTCGAGCGAAACTTGTTCGATGTATCACCTACGCTCGTTCGACTCAGACGATCCTTAAATAAACCAATGATCAGAGTTTCGGAATACTCGATCAGAACTCCTCATTCCCTAGTGAGACTTCAGACTCTTGATCCTATTAGTATAACGGATCCTCCCGAGCTGTACTCACTGCTCAAAGATCTAGTGTTACCTGAATAATTAGTCGGTGGCACCCCAGTTGTGGGCTTCCTAGATATTAGCCCATTCTACCTAGCCGGATTGGGACGCGGACATTTAATATCGCCGTTTAACCCTTACCATCGTCCCGGCTTAACACGATATAACCTGTCACCAAAGTGGCGGAGAATGTTGTACCAAACGAGTTAAACGCTATTCTACAAAGATCAGAAAGGAAACCTGCGTTTGTTCAGATAAACGTAAGTTGTAACAGCAAGTCCAAGAGATAAACGAATTGTCTTTATCTCAGTTCGATTGTGAAATCCAGAATCTCTAAGAAGATATCGAACTTAGACAACCCCATTCTCTGCGAGAGTTTTTGGATGAACGTATCCAGCTACGAGCGGAGGAAAATCAGCTCGAGGAGAAGCATATCGAAACGGAGGATACCCTGACCATAATCCTAAACCTTCTAATGCAATTGTATTGCATCCTTTACCCAGGAGTTATAGCCTTTCTAGTAAAGTGGCTCGCCCCAAAGAGAAAAGGACTCTTTCAGGCCTCGGGAAACTGCGTGAACGCCGTCCGCGCAAGGAAAACTAACTGTTTAGAGTATCTTTATGTTTTAGAAACTGTGATTTTTATATTTTATAGACTGAAAATCCCATTTTCTGGGAGCGGTGTAAAAGCCTTTGCTGAATTGCCCCGTTATTTTTCCTTATTTTTCCCGTAGAGTGCTCTGTGGTTGATTTAATAGGTGTAAGAGACCGTATTATTGCTGTATCGGTGTTTTTTAGAGGATCTAAGAGCTATTTCCTCCGTATGTGTACTGTGGAGGGCATGGTTGGTGGTTCTATGGCAATTCCGTGACGCAAAGGGGGATAGATACTCTTGAACAGTAGTTACTATGACGACGGTTAACAGCTGATATTCATATGTGTCGATTTTCTTTGTTCTACGGCATCTCTCAGTTCAGTCAACCAATCAGAGCGTTTTTACTGTTCTTGTACAGAAATTTCCTAGAAATCACGCAATGCTTTATGGGCAGTGTTATCATTCTGTCCTGAGCCAGGAAGAACGGCTTTGGAATATTTTGTGCTGTTCTGCTTTTAGCCTAACACTAGTAGGCTTAATTATAAGGACATATATCCGTTATCACTGTGCAACTCAATACTTACCTACTAACCTAACTCAACTGGGCAATGCATATATCTTGTTGTACATACCTTTATATTGTTATACTGCTATTTACTGTCGATTATTCATTATATGGTGATGAAATATTATATTTGGAATAACGAGAAATAACCCCGAAAACCCAATATTCTTGATATACCGAAGGTAAGAGAGACAGGTTACATATAACGATTGTGACTTATGTTAAAGTGGTTTGAAGTGAATCTAATGTTATTTGATAGACCCTACATGAGTCGGTCTGCGTTCCTTTTATATGTGACTAAAATCAGTGAAGATCGGCAGATCAGTGTGCAGTATTGTGCAGCATTGTGTATGAGTGAGACTGATAACGAAGCATTTCCTAAAGAATGCGCCATATATGTGAATTGTAACTAAGCCATATCGTTGCATGTAGTTTAAGTCATAGCTCTGTTTATATAGATAGAGCGCCACGTCCAAAAGGAACTGTTAATATTCCCCGAAGGTGAATAATATTGTCAGAGATTATATAATACTGTCAGTCGAATAATACATTAGGCTTACATAGCAATAAGATTAAGCCGTCGAAGTCAATCTCCCGGGTATATCCAGCGGGTGAATGATCGCGCACAGATTGGTTTCAACTAGTGTAGTGAATCAAATACTTGTCAGAGGCTAAAAGCGATTTATTATCTAGAAGACATCCTAATTTGGCGGGTTAAACTGCCAAAGGTCTGAAAGTGCGAACAAACCAAGTTCTGAAATTATTGTAACCCAAGACCAGAAGACTGCCAAGTAAAATTACACTAGGCCTATGCTTTCTGAATAAAAAAGGTAGTGTGATAGTTCAGTACAGTACCGTAGTTGATAGAGCCTATTCACTATTACTGCATTACAGTATTACAGTGCTATGCTGCTGCACTGAGTGCAGTGCACTGTAGTAGTACAGTAGTAGGCCTTGATCCCGGCTCGGCTGCCTGGTCAGCTGGTACTTCATACAGTCATTACCTCAACCTCAGTGACCTACGCGCAAGGCAGCAAAGACTCAGGACTATTGAAGCGTATTCGCACTGCTGTTGTCAGGCTGTACTGCGTGAATCAGTGAATGGCAGCGCACCTAGCCGCCTAGTGATAAAGAGCAGCTAAGAGTATGCAATGGCAAATGGCTATAGCCTACCTACATTTTTTTTATATCCGTTTGACATGATGACAGACAGACAGACTTGATGGAATAAAAATGTCCACATCAAGGTCAGATTACAATGTAAACAGGCAAGACGAAGAATTACAGTCTCTCCGCGCAATATTTCCTGATGAGATTGACAGCCTTGACGAAACTCAGACACAATTTCGTCTAACAGTGAACAAAAGAACTTCTCGTGAAGTAACAATAGAGTTCACGCTGCCAACCGAATATCCGGACCTGGCGCCACCAAATTATTTAATGAGCGCTCCTTGGATGTCAAAGGAATGTAAGTTTTTACTTGAGAATAAACTTAACCAACTGTATCTCGATAATATTGGAGAACCAATACTATTTATGTGGATTGAAGAAATAAAAGATGCTATTTATAACACAGAACCTGATCCAAGCGCTAGCACTCTTGTTGATAAAGACTCTTTCTTTGCAGAACAATCAGCGTTTACTTCAAATGAAGCGAACTTCGTAAATGTAGAAGTGCCCTTGATTTACCACGGCCCCTGTATAACCGACCGGAAAAGTGCATTCCAGGGACATTGCGCCAGGGTCAACAGCTTTCAGGAAGTCACTATTGCGAAGTCGGCATTACTGAGCAACAGAAAGATAGTAAACGCTACGCACAATATAATGGCATATCGATTTCACAATGAGGTCACAAAGTCTATAACGCAGGTTCGTGTTGGTACTATCTGACTTTATTACAGTCAGTATTAGTATAGTATGTAATAGGGTAGGGCAGGGCCTACTATCGTACAGTTGTTTCGGCCTGCCGGTAACCATTATTTCATGCGATTGGTATAACTATTGATAAACAACTAAACGGATCAGGTTGCACATGTGGGTTTTTCAAGCCGAATAATTTTGCCAATCTAAGTAAACCTAAGGGTAGGGTAGTTTTGTTTGTTTACTTTGTTCATTTTTATTGTTAATTCTGAGTAAAACTACTACGACTTCGCTCACAGTAATTCTTGTTGACCCCCCAGGACTGCGACGACGATGGCGAGAGTGCCGCCGGGTCCCGACTGCTCCATTTACTCGCCATTATGAATCTAACCAACGTTGTCGTCTTTGTCTCTCGTTGGTACGGCGGCATCCATTTGGGAGCGGACCGGTTCAAACATATTAACAACGCGGCAAGGAACTCTTTATCAGCCGGCGGATTCCTCGCCAGCAATAATACCAGTGATAATAAAGTTAATAAGAAAAAGGATAAAACGTAGTAAAACGAACGTATTCTGCAACTACTACCTGCATCGACCTGTAAGAACGTAGTGGCTGTGGTACTGCCAGAATTCAAAATAAAATGTTCTCAAGATAATTATTGCAGGATATCATCAACACTCAACAGTTGTCATTCCTGTTATACCGCCACTACTGTTCCGTTCCGCTTTGCGGTATCGCATCTGTTTTATCAATATGTACTACTATTTTATTTATTTTTATTAAATATTTATTTTTATTAAATATAAAAAGTATTCCACTATTATAGAGATTTTTAATTAGTCAATTAATTATAATTAATTAGATTAAATTCAAGAATAACTTTACAGTATGGGTTGAACAACAAGAAAATCGCTATTAGACTAGTCGAGTACAAAGAAATAGATTACACCATGGGGTACGTAATTAACCAAATAGGTCCAATTCACTCCAATATTAAACGGAAGATTATAAATATGTTTCGTATCCTTCATGTTCGGATGTAGAAGAGCAACAGGTAGAAATATTATGCCAGTAATATAATTTTATTGCTGCAAGCGAAATAACAAGAAAGTATTATTTATAAATGTCTGTGTTGTACCGCCACTTTATCGCCGGAGCGTCGATAAATAGAGTTCGGTTTAGCCACTCACTGTCACTGCCCTGCAGTAAGGAAGGGCCAAGAAGCTAACCTCATTCTACATGATATCACCTGGGGTCCTGAGTTTATCATCTCAAAGATTGTACTAAGACTGTGTATCTGTATGTATGTGCCGGTTTTTTATGGTTTGGTTACGGTGTTATTTATAAAATAATTTTAAAATAAGTGCCATTGTTGAGTTTAATAATTATTTAATAATAATTCATTTATGGTGGTTAATAGATTTCCATTTGATTATGTTTACGTTTTGAGATTTTTTAACTAAACTAGTATTTTTTACTATATGCATTATTATATGCGTGAATTTGCTTTCATGGTGCTCAATACCACCAATGTTTCCCCAACGCAATCATTCGTTCATTGGCATCACGGCGACATAATCAAAATATACGATGCTATTGTAACAGCAATGATAGGCCTACCATTCACTAGTAAGAACTAAGAATAAGTGCTGGCAGTCGGCAGTGCCAAGTCCCAAAAAAACCATTGTGTACAGCCTACATCGGAATTCAAATTTCCCGCGGGAACCATTCAGCCATGTAATCTGTAGGACTACTACATGAACCCTCTTGTGCACTAATTTATTTGTGTTATTGGAAATCGTGACACTATAAAACATATGTTACCCTGATGATATTACTTAAAACGCTATTAATATCTAAAACGGAGAACAGGCTAGGCCTACTACAATAGGAACAGACATAATAACTTAGTTTCAACGTGTAACTAACATGAATTCCCATCCCGGAGAGGGGGGACTTTGGACGCAATCAAAATTAATCCCATCACAGGGGAAATCGACGCAAATAACAGCTGATTACTGTAAAATATAAGATTGTAACATGTTCTATTTATTGATGTTCGTTTATTAATTCGCCGAGATGGGATTTGCATCCAGCTACACCCCCCCCCCCCCCCCCCCCCGTGTCTCGTAATTTCAGTGGTCACCTTTGCTAGACAACAACTGATTTATTAAAATAATAATTTAATTTGATTCATACAATTTGTCCCCCCTTTTCCTTATCCTGGAGAAGGGGAGGGGTCAATAACATTTACTATTAGCATCACCGTACACATTACATTTATTACTGGCAACCTGTACGCGCTTTTATAGACCTTCAGCAGTTTAACCTGCCGAAATTTATATGTCTTTATTGATAATCTGCCTTTTGTAAGATGATAAGATTTAATACAAAACAAACCAAAAACATTAGCCGAAGCCAGTCCATGCGC
>JAUCBJ010000300.1:0-39392 GCA_032718475.1 Nemertoderma westbladi | reverse complement strand
GTACTGAGTAATATAAGCAAGGACAACTACAACACTGTGACTACAGTATGAGAAATTCAGTCACATTCAATTTAACATGTATGTAGTGTATATCTGGGAAAATCAATACACAATCAGTCTTTGGAGCGGCATCTACTAAGGACAATAGGTCGAATCTCGCTACCATGGTAACATGGTTAGGCACTGTGCATTGCGGGAAACAGCTGCTAATACAATTAAATATAAATATATAGCGTTCCAGATATACATGTCTAAAACAATACGCCTCTTATCAATGTGTTTGTTTATGTAACAGCATAGAAACTCAAATTCATGCGCTAAAACAATAATATCTTACAATAATTACAATTTTTATTCGATTTTATATAGCATTATAGAAAAACTTTCATGGTAATTTAACCAACTAACAAACACACAAGCAACACAAACAAATCAAAGCTAAACAAAATAAATTACAATATTTAAAAGAAACTTACTCTATTTAACGCAATAGAAATTTCTCCCGGTTATTAAAGATACTTATTTTTTGACTTTGACTTTTATTTTAGGTTTCCAATACCGAGGGCCACTTTGTCTCCTAAAGGATCCACAGCACCCCTCACCCGGTTTCCAATACCGAAGGACACTTTGTCTCCTAAAAGGATCCACAGCACCCCTCAACCGGTTTCTAATACCGAGGGCCACTTTGTCTCCTAAGGGATCCACAGCACCCCTCACCCGGTTTCCAATACCGAGGGCCACTTTGTCTCCTAAAGGATCCACAGCACCCCTCACCCGGTTTCCAATACCGAGGGCCACTTTGTCTCCAAAAGGACCCACAGCACCCCTCACCCGGTTTCCAATACCGAGGGCCACTTTGTCTCCTAAGGGATCCACAGCACCCCTCACCCGGTTTCCAATACCGAGGGCCACTTTGTCTCCTAAAGGATCCACAGCACCCCTCACCCGGTTTCCAATACCGAGGGCCACTTTGTCTCCAAAAGGACCCACAGCACCCCTCACCCGGTTTCCAATACCGAGGGCCACTTTGTCTCCTAAGGGATCCACAGCACCCCTCACCCGGTTTCCAATACCGAGGGCCACTTTGTCTCCTAAAGGATCCACAGCACCCCTCACCCGGTTTCCAATACCGAGGGCCACTTTGTCTCCAAAAGGACCCACAGCACCCCTCACCCGGTTTCCAATACCGAAGGACAATTTGTCTCCTAAAGGATGCACAGCACCCCTCAACCGGTTTCTAATACCGAGGGCCACTTTGTCTCCTAAAGGATCCACAGCACCCCTCACCCGGTTTCCAATACCGAGGGCCACTTTGTCTCCTAAGGGATCCACAGCACCCCTCACCCGGTTTCCAATACCGGATCCACAGCACCCCTCACCCGGTTTCCAATACCGAGGGCCACTTTGTCTCCTAAAGGATCCACAGCACCCCTCACCCGGTTTCCAATACCGAGGGCCACTTTGTCTCCAAAAGGACCCACAGCACCCCTCACCCGGTTTCCAATACCGAGGGCCACTTTGTCTCCTAAGGGATCCACAGCACCCCTCACCCGGTTTCCCATACCGAGGGCCACTTTGTCTCCTAAAGGATCCACAGCACCCCTCACCCGGTTTCCAATACCGAGGGCCACTTTGTCTCCTAAGGGACCCACAGCACCCCTCACCCGGTTTCCAATACCGAGGGCCACTTTGTCTCCTACAGGATCCACAGTACCCCTCACCCGGTTTCCAATACCGAGGGCCACTTTGTCTCCTAAGGGACCCACAGCACCCCTCACCCGGTTTCCAATACCGAGGGCCACTTTGTCTCCTACAGGATCCACAGTACCCCTCACCCGGTTTCCAATACCGAAGGACACTTTGTCTCCAAAGGATCCACAGCACCCCTCACCCGGTTTCCAATACCGAGGGCCACTTTGTCACCTAAAGGATTCACAGCACCCCTCACCCGGTTTCCAATACCGAAGGACACTTTGTCTCCAAAGGATCCACAGCACCCCTCACCCGGTTTCCAATACCGAGGGCCACTTTGTCACCTAAAGGATCCACAGCACCCCTCACCCGGTTTCCAATACCGAAGG
This sequence comes from Nemertoderma westbladi, assembly GCA_032718475.1. Taxonomy (NCBI): domain Eukaryota; kingdom Metazoa; phylum Xenacoelomorpha; order Nemertodermatida; family Nemertodermatidae; genus Nemertoderma; species Nemertoderma westbladi. The sequence goes on along the minus strand of JAUCBJ010000300.1, from coordinate 37,311 downwards.
ACACTTTGTCTCCAAAGGACCCACAGCACCCCTCACCCGGTTTCCAATACCGAGGGCCACTTTGTCTCCTAAGGGACCCACAGCACCCCTCACCCGGTTTCCAATACCGAGGGCCACTTTGTCTCCTACAGGATCCACAGTACCCCTCACCCGGTTTCCAATACCGAAGGACACTTTGTCTCCAAAGGATCCACAGCACCCCTCACCCGGTTTCCAATACCGAGGGCCACTTTGTCACCTAAAGGATCCACAGCACCCCTCACCCGGTTTCCAATACCGAAGGACACTTTGTCTCCAAAGGATCCACAGCACCCCTCACCCGGTTTCCAATACCGAAGGACACTTTGTCTCCAAAGGATCCACAGCACCCCTCATCCGGTTTCCAATACCGAAGGACACTTTGTCTCCAAAGGATCCACAGCACCCCTCATCCGGTTTCCAATACCGAGGGCCACTTTGTCACCTAAAGGACCCACAGCACCCCTCACCCGGTTTCCAATACCGAAGGACACTTTGTCTCCTAAATGACCCACAGCATCCCTCCCCCGGTTTCCAATACCGAGGGCCACTTTGTCTCCTAAAGGACCCACAGCACCCCTCACCCGGTTTCCAATACCGAAGGACACTTTGTCTCCTAAAGGATCCACAGCACCCCTCACCCGGTTCCCAATACCGAGGGCCACTTTGTCTCCTAAATGACCCACAGCATTCCTCACCCGGTTTCCAATACCGAGGGCCACTTTGTCTCCTAGAGGACCCACAGCACCCCTCACCCGGTTTCCAATACCGAAGTACACTTTGTCTCCTAAAGGACCCAGAGCACCCCTCACCAGGTTTCCAATACCGAGGGCCACTTTGTCTCCTACAGGATCCACAGTACCCCTCAACCGGTTTCCCATACCGAGGGCCACTTTGTCTCCTAAAGGATCCACAGCACCCCTCACCCGGTTTCCAATACCGAAGGACACTTTGTCTCCTAAAGGACCCACAGCACCCCTCACCCGGTTTCCAATACCGAGGGCCACTTTGTCTCCTACGGGATCCACAGCACCCCTCAACCGGTTTCCAATACCGAGGGCCACTTTGTCTCCTAAAGGAACCACAGCACCCCTCACCCGGTTTCCAATACTGTACCGAAGGACACTTTGTCTCCTAAAGGACCCACAGCACCCCTCACCCGGTTTCCAATACCGAGGGCCACTTTGTCTCCTACGGGATCAACAGTACCCCTCAACCGGTTTCCAATACCGAGGGCCACTTTGTCTCCTAAAGGATCCACAGCACCCCTCACCCGGTTTCCAATACCGAAGGACACTTTGTCTCCTAAAGGATCCACAGCACCCCTCACCCGGTTTCCAATACCGAGGGCCACTTTGTCTCCTAAAGGACCCACAGCACCCCTCACGCGGTTTCCAATACCGAAGGACACTTTGTCTCCTACAGGATCCACAGTACCCCTCAACCGGTTTCCAATACCAAGGGCCACTTTGTCTCCTAAAGGATCCACAGCACCCCTCACCCGGTTTCCAATACCGAAGGACACTTTGTCTCCTAAAGGATCCACAGCCCCCTCACCCGGTTTCCAATACCGAGGGCCACTTTGTCTCCTACAGGATCCAAAGTACCCCTCAACCGGTTTCCAATACCGAGGGCCACTTTGTCTCCTAAAGGATCCACAGCACCCCTCACCCGGTGTCCAATACCGAAGGACACTTTGTCTCCTAATGGACCCACAGTACCCCTCAACCGGTTTCCAATATCGAGGGCCACTTTGTCTCCTAAACGACTCACAGCACCCCTCATCCGGTTTCCAATACCGAGGGCCACTTTGTCTCCTACAGGATCCACAGTACCCCTCAACCGGTTTCCAATACCGAGGGCCACTTTGTCTCCTAAAGGATCCACAGCACCCCTCACCCGGTTTCCAATACCGAAGGACACTTTGTCTCCTAAAGGATCCACAGCACCCCTCACCCGGTTTCCAATATCGAAGGCCACTTTGTCTCCTAAACGACTCACAGCACCCCTCACCCGGTTTCCAATACCGAGGGCCACTTTGTCTCCTACAGGATCCACAGCACCCCTCACCCGGTTTCCAATACCGAGGGCCAGTTTGTCTCCTAAAGGATCCACAGCACCCCTCAACCGGTTTCCAATACCGAGGGCCACTTTGTCTCCTAAAGGATTCACAGCACCCCTCAACCGGTTTCTAATACCGATGGCCACTTTGTCTCCTAAAGGATCCACAGCACCCCTCACCCGGTTTCCAATACCGAGGGCCACTTTGTCTCCTAAAGGATCCACAGCACCCCTCAACCGGTTTCCAATACCGAGGGCCACTTTGTCTCCTACAGGATCCACAGTACCCCTCAACCGGTTTCCAATACCGAGGGCCACTTTGTCTCCTAAAGGATCCACATCACCCCTCACCCGGTGTCCAATACCGAAGGACACTTTGTCTCCTAATGGACCCACAGCACCCCTCACCCGGTTTCAAATACCGAGGGCCACTTTGTCTCCTACAGGATCCACAGTACCCCTCACCCGGTTTCCAATACCGAGGGCCACTTTGTCTCCTAAAGGATCCACAGTACCCCTCACCCGGTTTCCAATACCGAGGGCCACTTTGTCTCCTACATGATCCACACCACCCCTCACCCGGTTTCCAATACCGATGGCCACTTTGTCTCCTAAAGGATCCACAGCACCCCTCACCCGGTTTCAAATACCGAGGGTCACTTTATTTCCTAAAGGATCCACAGCACCCCTCACCCGGTTTCCAATACCGAAGGACACTTTGTCTCCTAAAGGATCCACAGCACCCCTCACCCGGTTTCCAATATCGAGGGCCACTTTGTCTCCTAAACGACTCACAGCACCCCTCACCCGGTTTCCAATACCGAGGGCCACTTTGTCTCCTACAGGATCCACAGTACCCCTCAACCGGTTTCCAATACCGAGGGCCACTTTGTCTCCTAAGGGATCCACAGCACCCCTCACCCGGTTTCCAATACCGAAGGCCACTTTGTCTCCTAAAGGACCCACAGCACCCCTCAACCGGTTTCCAATACTGAGGGACACTTTGTCTCCTAAAGGATCCACAGCACCCCTCACCCGGTTTCCAATACCGAAGGACACTTTGTCTCCTAAAGGATCCACAGCACCCCTCACCCGGTTTCCAATATCGAGGGCCACTTTGTCTCCTAAACGACTCACAGCACCCCTCACCCGGTTTCCAATACCGAGGGCCACTTTGTCTCCTACAGGATCCACAGTACCCCTCAGCCGGTTTCCAATACCGAGGGCCACTTTGTCTCCTAAGGGATCCACAGCACCCCTCACCCGGTTTCCAATACCGAAGGCCACTTTGTCTCCTAAAGGACCTACAGCACCCCTCACCCTGTTTCCAATACCGAAGGCCACTTTGTCTCCTAAAGGACCCACAGCACCCCTCACCCGGTTTCCAATACCGAGGGCCACTTTGTCTCCTAAAGGATCCACAGCACCCCTCACCCGGTTTCCAATACCGAGGGCCACTTTGTCTCCTAAAGGATCCACAGCACCCCTCAACCGGTTTCCAATACCGAGGGCCACTTTGTCTCCTAAAGGATCTACAGCACCCCTCACCCGGTTTCCAATACCGAGGCTACTTTGTCTCCTAAAGGATCCACAGTACCCCTCACCCGGTTTCCACTACCGAGGGCCACTTGTCTCCTAAAGGATCTACAGCACCCCTCATCCGGTTTCCAATACCGAGGGCTACCATTGTCTCCTAAAGGATCCACAGTACCCCTCTACTACTAGGATCGGCATGCTGCATTGCAGCTGCATTTTTAAGAATGCTGTGCCGGCTTGTGGTACAGTACCCCTCACCCGGTTTCCAATACCGAGGGCCACTTTGTCTCCTAAAGGACCCACAGCACCCCTCACCCGGTTTCCAATATCGAGGGCCACTTTATCTTCTAAAGGATCCACAGCGCCCCTCAACCGGTTTCTCAACGTTTCATTACGTATTTTAAATTTATTATCCCAAGGAAGATATTAACATCTGGAAATAGAAATCATTGTTATTTTTGTCGTTAGTTTTGGGCGGGTGTAGTGAGCGCGATTCTCGCATTAGCGCGACTCACATCACTTCAATGTAATACACTATGTTGACACCAGTACGTGCGTCAGTACGCACAAAGACGTACTCGCTTGTACAGAGCTGAGGAGGCACAGATGAGCCGGGTTTCCCGTGTCGCGAGTTGGTGTCGGCACGAACTGCCTCGCGTGTTTGTGGAGGTCCTGAAGGAAGGTTGTGGATTCCAGTGGATTGGTTGGCGAGGCGACGAAGTCACCGGGCACCGTTAGTGGTGAGCCGTACACCAACTCAGCCGAGGAGCAGTTCAGGTCTTCCTTTGGGGCGGTCCGGTTGCCGAGAAGGGCCCAGGGCAGTTCATCCACCCAGTTGGGGCCGGTTAGTCGGGCCCTCAGGGACGCCTTGTGTTCGCGCTTTTAGACCTTTAGCAGTTTAACCTGCCAATTTTAGTTGTCCTCTTGTTTATAAATCGACTTTGGCCTATATCGATTACCTAGTAGTGTACTGGAGTTACATCAGCCGAAGCCAGTCCGTGCGCGACCTATCACCCACGGATGGGAGACTGGATTCGGATGCCTTGAAAGTTATTGCAGTGTAGACCTACTGTATTATTCGATTGATCGTTACTATATAATCTCTGACAAATATATTTACTTTCGGGGAAATATTAACAGTTCCTTTAGGATGTGGCGCTTTAAGTATAAAAACAGAGTTATGACTTATACTAATCACAACTAGATGGCCACAGAGTTTCGTAAACAGCGCATTCTTTAGGAGATGCTTTATTAACCTTCACACTACTTCACACGACTTCACACTACTTCACACTACTTCGCACTAATCTGCCGACCGTCACTGAATTTGATCATATATAAGGAGGATTGCAACTGACACACGTAGGGATTATGAAATAGCATTTAATTCACACAAACCACTATAATTTAAGTCGCAGTCGTTACCGGTAAACCTGTTCCTCTTACCTCAGTAATCAAGAAGATTGAGGGGTTTATGATTATTTATCGGTATTCTCCAAATATAACAACAATATCCATTAATATAACAACAATTAATAAAGACTGTAAACAGAAGTAAAATGATGCAGTGAACAGTCAGTATGTGTTACGTGATGCATTGTAATGAGTTGAATTGAATTGTAATGAGAAATGTAGGTGTTCATCAGGTTAATAGTTTTACGTTCTTATAATCAAGGCCATTTGATGTTTCCTAGGCCAAATACCTTCTACACAGAAGCACAGAATTCTGAGTTGTTCGAATTCTCAGAAAAATAGAATCTAGACCATAATGCATTGCGCGAGTTTAGGTAGGATTCTCTTAGCCATAAAGTGAAAATCGCTCTGATTGGCTGAATAATGCCAGAACAAAGAGAGTTCCACGTCAACAAAGAATCAGCTGACAGATTTCGTCATCTTGGTTCTAATTCCTTCCCGTCGCGCAGTTGAATCAATTTTAAGGGCCATTTTAGAGTATTCTGCGCATTGCGGGAAAATGACTAGTTATGTCCGCAAAAGCTTTTACACCGCTCCCAGAAAATGGGATTTAAGTCTATAAAATATAAAAATCACAGTTTCTAAAATACAAAAAATACTCTAAACTATCAGTCTTTCTTTCGTGAACGGCGTTTAAGAAGTTTTTTGAGGCTAGTAAGAGTCTTTTTCTCATTGGGGCGAGCCACTTTACTCGGAGGGCTATAACTCCTGGGCGAGGGGTGCAATACAATTGCATCAGAAGGTTTCGGATTACGGTCGGTGTATCCGCCGGTCGAGGTACCCGGTTGATTGATATCAACTTCAGTGGAACGAGGTCGAACAACCTTTAGAGCGCATTTCAGGACAGCAGCTCTTACTGGTCCCTGATGGGTCGTTTGCATAGTAGGTTGACTGTGAGTAGTGAGAAATTTCCTCGGTTTGATGGTTCTTTCCGACTCACGTTCTTTGGCTCTATATTCATATGGTCGTCTATGAATTTCTTGTAATTCAGGATGCGAGTTTATGAACAAGTCGCCGTGGGATTCATCAATGGTAGAAACTTTAAACTGTGTGTAGGATCTTCCGGTTTCACCATATAATATTGAGTTAAATTGACATAATAGGGGTGGTCTTTGATCTCATAAAATGAGTCCGGTAAAGGTCTAGTGCGTAGGTTGACCTCATGTACCATACGACGGACAAGATCCGCTCGATTGTCCGGAGGTTCAACGAGTATACCGTCGACACAAGTGGCCTTGATTGGCAGACGTTGTAACATAGGAGCGTCAGCGATAAGATCTCTAGATCTTAAGTTGATATCAACCGGTTGGGGTTGTACCGTGGCGAAGAGTTTGTCTCTGAAATGGGGAACCATCGAAGGATGAATGATGGTTTTGGAATAGAGATCAGTCATAAGGATTTGAGCTTCTGGTTGCGCTAAAGCTGCTTCTTCTCTCTCGTCCATTTCGATGTGCTTCTCTTCAAGCTGATTTTCCTCCGCTTGTCGTTGGAAGCGTTCGTCCAAAAACTCTTGTAAAGAGTAGGTTCGTCCAAGTTCGATATCTTCTTTGAGTTTCTGGATTTCCCGATCGAACTGAGGTAAAGCTAATTCTTTTACTGCTTGGACTTGTTGTTGCAATTTACGTTTGTCTAAACAATCGTAGGTTCCTTTTCTGATCTTTTGCCGAATAGCGTCTAACGCGTTTCGTACAACGCTCTCCTCCACCTCGGTGACGGGTTGTATCGGGGTTAAACCGGGACAATTATACGGGTTGGACGGCGATATTAGATGTCCGCGTCCATGTCTCAATACTGCTAGGTAGGATGGGCGAATATCTAGAGAGCCCACAACCGGAGTGCCACCGATGCTAGCGGTAGAATTAGGGTAATTCTCATGCATACAGATCTGGGATGCTATTTAATAGTGATTCTTTAATTGTCAATATTCCCCTTTATACATGATTTTATGAATTTTATCGGCTATTGACTGTACACTGGAGATTCTCGCACACAAATATACTTTAATAGGGTGAATCTCCACTCCTATGATCTATTAATTAATGGAATTTTGGGAATGTTATAAATTGTATAAAATGACCAAATTGGAATGATCAAATTCATGAGAGGATATGAATTTAAAATTTATTCCCTTAAATTTTATTATTTGATATTAAATAGACACAATTTTATTCCAGAACATGTCTGGCGACTAGGATCCTTAATTCTAGAAATTTTGTCTTTTTAAGAGTATCGGTAAGTGCTACGATATCTTAATCAACTAGAATTTTAGAAAATCTAAAATTTCAACAGTTTTTGATTTACAGATTTTATAAATATTTGTTAAATATTTAATATTTAAGATGGGCACCGATTTATTCCAGAACATGTTTGGGGACGTTAACCACTGATTCTAGAATTTTGCCTTTCAAGTATATCGGTGGGTGCCGCAATATCTTAATCGAGTAGAATTTTAGATGGTCAAAGGGTTTAACAGATTTATTTTGCGTTTCAACGCTACTGTTAAATGGACATCATTCTACTATATGTATTATTTAATATACGGTATGAGAGCAATATTGCAAGAAGCAATGTCAGTGAGAAGAATCAAGTCGTTTCCAAGGTCTACCCAGAGCTTGGTTTAGCCGAGACACGAGGATCTGAACTTTGCATTCCTAATACTCTACTTATCAATAATACTTGAGTATAGTAGGGGTGGTATTTTGTACTTTAATAAGTACGGACATTTCATCTTATTGTAGTCACGTATTTATAGTATGATACGGACAGTAAGGAAAGAGAAAATGAATTATTTCTCGCCGTTAAACGAAATATAATATATACTAAGTAATTAAGTAATAAGACACTAATATATTGCAATAATCTACTAAATAATTGTTAAAACATTATTCTACTAAATAAAATTAAAGAAAACGATTATAATAATAAAATTACATAATAATACATACATAAATATAAAAATAAAAATAATAAAATAATATCGTCACACACCCACTCTAAACGCGATCATGTTGGGGAGTCCCTAGATGTTTGTTGGATTAGGGAGGTGGTCGTGGGAAGAGTTTCTTGCCTTCCATAGTTTCCGGACAATTCGCAGTCTCTTTCCAGTAAACATAAACGACCAACTGGGCGATTGAGTTGTTGTGTTTCGAATACAATTCCAGGTTTCTTAAAGTTACGTCGCATGACGACGAGTTCTACCGGTCGCACTAAACCATCATCGGATGTATGAGTCTCGATGATACGACCTGTCTGCCACTGCTTATGTGGAACATCTGATTCCACGATAAGGACCATGTCTCTGGCGCTGACGTTTTCTTGCTGCGCAAACCACTTGGTTCGAAGTTGTAGCGTAGGAAGATAATGTTTTTTGAAATGGTCAGCGAAACGACGGGATAATAACTGCATAAGTTGCCAAGTTTGTCGGCAGTATTCGTCTCCGTCCGTGATTTCCAATTGCGGGAGCATGGTTACAGGTTTCTTTAGTAGGAAATGCGTAGGTGTTAGCGCTTCTAGGGAGTCGGGACTCGATGAGACTGGCATAAGCGGTCTCTCGTTAAGATAGGCGGCGATTTCCTCCATTAACGTCCGCAAAAGTTCGTCGGTGAGATACGCGCGGCACGTCACTATAAAGTGAAATGCGGTCTTCACGCTCCTTATTAATCTCTCCCAACTTCCTCCCCACCAAGGGGCGTCAGCGACGTTGAAGGTCCAGCTAGATGCTGTTATCCTTAACTGATCGTCTACCTGTCTTTGGTTCCAATCTTTCACGTAAGCTTTGATCTCATTATTGGCACCAATGAAGTTCGTTCCTTTGTCGGATCTCATGGTGTTGCTAGTCCCAAAACGAGCAATCTGTCGGCGTAAACTCAGTATGAAGCTGTAGGTAGATAGATCGTTCACCATATTTAGATGGATCGCTCTACAAGTCATACAGACAAAGATTACAGACCATCGCTTGACTATAGTCCTAGCACGATATACTTCAATAGGGCCAAATAAATCCACACTGGTATTAGTAAAGGGTGGTTCATAGAAGATTACTCGTAATTCTTCCTTCTAGAGTAAACCTTCTAGGTAATTCTGCCTCTCGCTTTGCTAAAGGCCTACTAAATGCTTTCCTACAGGGTATACAGTTCCTAAGAACTTGGTTTAGAGCTCTACGGGGTTTATGGAAGTAATAGCAAGTTCGAATTTCGCTAAGAACTCGTTCTCTACCAGCATGGTAAAGCCTACTGTGAACATCTACAATTATCTTGATTTGTATTTCAAGATTTCTAATGAGTATGGGAAACTTAGTGTCAAAGGACAATGGAGCATTAGTTAATCTCCCTCCAACACATATTAACCCATCTATCATTGTGCTAGAGAAACGATCCCTTAAGCGCATCTGTGGATTTCTCAACAACAGGAAATACTTATCGGAATCTTCGTAGCATTGCAGGAGTCTCAGTATCTGCTTATTGGTATCCTCATGCTCTTGGTAACTGATCTTCTCAGACACTTTATAAGTGGGAAGATCTTTAATAACATGGACCTTTTCGGATATTATTAGAGTGGTATCACTAGCGATCTTCTTCCTGGAATAGTGATGATGGAAACATCTTTTAAGGTACACAACGGCTTTACAAAGCCGATTCCAGGAGCTATAATGATTTATTGCTCTCTGTAGGAGATGGAAGAGTCCTTGCGAGACATCTGGTATTCCCGATTTCCAGTCTCTTTCCCTGATTTCTATAATGGATCTAGTCGTAGTGTGTGAGTTTAGATCCACAGCGTCGTCCCCGGAGGTGCGTAGCACAGACAGATCTATCACAAGTTTAAATAACTTTGACTTACTCGTCCGAGTTTTAGGTTTGACTTTCTCCGCTCCCTTGGCTTGTCTAATCTCCGCCGTGGTGAGATAAGGGGGCCATTCCTCCTCTTCTTTACTCAGGAAGTCGGGTCCACCTAACCCGTCTGGAGTATCTATCAGTTCTTGAGGAGTTGCTCCTCGGGAGGCGATGTCGGCTGGATTGATCGTCCCAGGGCAATGTCTCCATTGATCTACATTAGAGCGGCTGAGTATAATGGCTACTCTGTTGGTAACAAAGACGCTGAACTGACAGACTTCATTTGTTATATACTCCAGAACGAGTAAAGCATCAGTCCAATAGCCAGTTTTCTCCAGTAGATAGTCGATCTGTTCTGTTACATTCCAGCCAATGGCTGTAGCGTATAGAGCCGCCTTTAACTCCGCTCTAGGAACTCGTAGTTTGTTGTTTATCAGGGCTTTAGAGGTGACCAAGGCAACTTTAATTCCATCCGAAGTTTCAACCCTCAGGTAGGCTACTATACCTATTCCCATATCGCTGGCATCTCCAAACACATGGAGTTGATAGGAATACGTGGGGAGAACGTGACCAAAATATGAACGGGAAATCTTAAAGTTCTCGATGGATGGTAGAGAATCTTCCCCTTTCATCCACTTCTTTAGTAGTTCTCCCTTAAGTGGAACATCCCACGAGTGGTTTTCGAGCCACATTTGTTGGACTAAGCTCCGAGCAACTAATATAACTGGGCTAATAAATCCCAATGGATCGAAATAAGTGCTCAGGATACTTAGACAAATCTGTTTGGTTCTAACTGGATTATCTCTCTGTTTTAACTGGAAAAACAAGATATCTCTCTCTGTGTCCCATTTTAAGCCAAGTGTCTTGGTTTCCGGAAGATCGTCCTTGATGAGGTCCAGATCTTTAACACCTCGGTCTTCTACTGGGATTGATTCCAGAAACTCACGGGAGTTACTAGTGAATTTGGTTAGTCGAAATCCACCGCGTTTCAAGCACTCTACCGTTCCCTTGGCAACATCAATGGCTTCTTCCACCAATGGGAGGGACTTTAAATTGTCGTCCATGTATATATCCCGTTTGATGTTGTCGATAACCACTTTAGAGAAGGCGTCTCGGTTGTTGTCGGCAGTGGTACGCACCACCAAACAAGCGTTTGAGGGGCTCGAGATGATCCCGAAAGCCTGGATGGTCATCCAGTACTCCACCGGTTTTCGGTTGAGGTCTCCTTCAGGCCACCACAGAAATCGTAGGCTGTCTCGATCCCTATCCAGCGCCTTGACTTGTAAGAACATGCCTTCTATGTCCGAAGCGAATGCAATAGAATATTGCCGCAGTCTTAATAATATTCCCAACAAAGATTGGAGTAAGTTGGGTCCTGGCAACAGTTCGGAATTCAGGGATTGAACCATGTAAAGGGCGGAGCCATCAAACACTACCCGGACTTCGTTGGGTTTACCGGGCTTGGGAACGTAATGATGTGTTAGATAATACGTTCTCTCCGTTATGGGTGTTTCTTCCGGAACTCACTCCGCGTATCCCTTATCAATAAATTTCTTCAGCTGGGTTTTATACATTTCCCTGGCTTGAACGTTGGCCGTCAGATGCTGATGTAGTTGAGCGATTCTTTTTTCCGCTAAAGGTCAGTTATTTATAAAGCTGGGTTCTTGCTGTCGGAACGGAAGACCAATCTCATAGCGACCTTCATCCTTCAGATAACGTGTAGTTGGTTCCTGAATCTGCTTGGCTCTCTCTTATTCAACAGATAAAGCCTTGTCGTAAGAATTAGGCTCTACGGCTTCTTGAGTGAAGAATCTTACGGCATGTTCATCGCGTAGTTTATCATTGTATCTATCCACCACTGCGTTTAATTCATCATTATACTTTAACGATTCGCTTGGCTGATGGATAAGATGACATAGATTGACTTGGTTTAGCCAAGTTTGGTTCTCAGTGAGGATGTCGATGGCATTTTCCTCATCATATAAATGGTGGATGTCGTCGTTATCTGAGGAGTATGGAGTTTCCTCAGTTGGGGTTTCTCCCTCACTGATGTCTTCTTCCCATTCACTCACCTGATGTATTCTTTCATTAGGGAGTCTTTCCATTAAGGTCCTACGGGAAGGTCCAGTGAAGTACCAACCTACTCTCGTTCTTCCCACATACGTCTGTAATGGTTGCGGTCGAGCAGGCCGTTTTTCTAATGTCTCAAGCGCCTCGTGCGCGTTTTGGTTGAGTAAAATCTGTACCCCTGGATAATCTGTGTTGAATCTAGGTATACTATGTTGCTGGGTAAAATGGTCTTCATCCCAGTTGTAAGGCTCCACTTGGCTAGTAGCAAAGTTCTTGATCGCCACCATCTTGACCGACCTTACACTATTCTCACCTAGCTCATCCTGGGGAGTGGACAACGCACCCACTTAGTAATCTGTGGCTACTGTAGATTTCCAAACCTGCATAATTCCGGAAAGGTTCAACTTGGTTCGGAACTTGGGTTGTCCAGCAAAGATGTCTTCGGCTAGTTCTTTATCGATAAAAGTGCCTGTGCTGCCGGAGTCAAGGAGGGCGTTTACTATCAAGCTCTTCCCTATCCCATGGACCCTCAGTTGCACCACAGGGAATTCTCAGATACCGACAGTGGAAGTTGGCGCTTTCCAAGATGGCTGTCAATCCGGAATAGCAAGTCGATGATCTTCTCCATCTGTTTCTGTCTCGTACGTAAGTGCTCGATACCCAGCTGTGTTAATCATGTAACAGGATTCATTTTTGTCGGAGAATTCGTCCGTGTAGAATCCTTCCATCTCCGAACTGTGGTCAGTGTCGTTCACATCGCTGAATTGGACATGTAGATCGGGTTCACTTACCTGACTCGTGTGGGTTCTGTCAAATTTGGTGTGCAGCAAGATATGATGTTTCGCGCCGCACTTAGCACACCTCGCGTCTGAGTAACAGGTCCATCGTTGATGTCCTCGTCTGAGGCAGTTATAACACAACCGCTTATCCCACATGACATCATGTCTATCCTTCAGGGATTGCTTTAAGAATTAATCACACCCACTCAAGCAATGTGGCCCATTGCACAATACACATTTAGGTTTGATGTTACTTACCTTAACTTGCATTGTGTTGTGCACACTTGTTCTTTCTTCGGGCTTTCTTCCATGAATTCTCTTAGGAGACGTAGGAGGAGTTGTTACCTGTTCTCTCCTGTCACTGGTTCGAGACTTAGATTTACTTACGTCTTTCCTAGTTTTATTGACATAATAAGATCTTTCGGTGTCCTTGCCGCTGTTCTCCTCATAGGAATTTTGGCTTTTGCCATCGTCTGTATAACATACTGGTGTTACCTTTCTCCTAGTAACGGGTTTTTCACTTACCTTACTTTCCGGTGTCTTCTCTCTGGACTGCTTTAGGAGCTGTAATCTTACCTCTCCATTTAAGAACGACATGAGATCAGCCATGGTAGGGTCTCTTTGTTGCTGGTCCATCATATAGAGAACCTTTTTGTCCCAGCGAGTACCTACTCCACCCTTTGGCAAAGTAGAGGCTACAGCTCCAACAACCATAGAACTCTGGTATTCCTGAGACTTACCTAACCAATCTAGCTGTCTACAGATCTCCTGAATCTCATTGGAAAACTCTATAATCCCGCTGCTAAGAAACTTTTGGGGCGCTACTAATTTCGCATACAAATACCTAGCTATGTTAGTCCTATTACCATACCTGATTGTCTTAATCCGTCTGGATGTCCAATAAACTTTAACGCCATTAACTTGGGAGGTCCTTCCAAGCACTCGATGAGGAATCTAAGTTTCTCTCCGTTAGATAGTACAGAGTTCTGTATGTTATCTTTATAATATTCATTAAAAGGTAACCATTTCATCTCATCTCCATTGAACTTGACGACCTCTCCCACCTTTACCGCTTGACGGGCTTCGGTTCTAGCCATTTGACGTGTAAAACTTTCTTGAGCCATCGTATTATATAATATTGAGTTATCGGTATATAAATTTCTCGGATTATGATCAGCTCTGTATGGGATATCATTATCAACGGGTTTATAATTACCCTTAATAGGGGTTTACTATAGGAGTTTCTACTTCACTAGCAGTATAGATGCGTGTAGGCTCCACACCTTGCGCATGAAATACTTCAGACCTAATGGGTTGACACATTGTTACAGGGGGTGGTGGTATACCCATTTGTACTAATTTATCGCGCTCCAAAGCGATACTCTGTTGCACTTCTTGCAATTCTAACCTACTCTCTCTCACTGTTCCCTTTAACTGCTGAACAGTCCCTTCCAACTCTCGGACCTGCTGGGAAGACCTTCTCTTGTGGTCCTCCAGCTGCCCGAGCAGCTGATTTATCCCCCGTCGTCCCTCATCCACCCACTCAACCGCTGAAGCGGGAGCAGCCAACATGGTAGCTGGGTGACGCGTAGGAACGACGGGAGACAACTCATTTATGTCTTGCTCGGCGTCCAGGACTGGATGTGATTCCGGGGCTGGTTTACTGGGCACAGGCAGTTTAGTACTGTCAAAAGGGAATTTAGAGTTAGGTTCTGGAAGTTCAGGGGTCTCTATCACAGGAGTGGCTTCAATGACAGGCCTAATTATTTCGGGCTCATCTACTATAGTAGGGAGTTTTTCTACTCTAACAATTTGGTCTGTAGGTTCTTGATTACTTAAATCTACACTAGCTAGTTGCCTTCTCACCGCAGGAGGCAAGTTAGGTAACTTCTGCCGGTGTGGTGCTCTTCTACATCCGCTTGAACGAGATTGAGTACCTTTACCCTCAGGATCCGTTGTATCACCTTCATCTGAGGAGGTAAATCCCTGTCTTCTGGGAGTAGATCGACTCAGTAGTTGCATCTGAGTAGCTGCTCTCTGTTTATTTAAGTAATCTTGTTTCGCCTGAAGGTTCTCAAACTCGAGTTGGGTTGTCGCCTCGGATGCTCTCCCCGTTCTGCTTCTGCCACTGCTGCTGCCGCTACCGCTTTTGCTTTTCTTTCGGCCTCTGCTACTGCCGCCTTTCTTTCAGCCTCTTCCGCTGCCACTGCTGTTGCCGCCGCCGCTGCTAACTTTCGGTCTTCTATTTGCTTTTTCTTTATTTGTTCTTCTTGGTCCATTGCGATGAGGATGCTTTCATCAAATTTAGCTTGCTCTGCAGCTACTATTTCCGTGTCTAAAGAATCTAACACGAATTTGGCTCCCTCACTATTGGGGTAAAGTCCAGCTAGCCGTCTCCTGAGCTCTTTGTCACTTATAAATCGTCGATAATCCGACAGATAGATGTCAATAGCATCCTTCTTCTGAGGTTTTTCGGATGTTGCTTCGCCTTCCACATGAGAACAGGTGGCATCTGTTGATTCTCCATGGGTCATGCGCTCAGTTGGCTGAACTTTCCATTGTGTCGTTCCCTGAACTTTAAGACTCACCCGTTGGAACCAAGTCTTTACAGCTACTTGCAACAATGTGTCTTGGCTTCTCTTCGAGGCCTCCTCAAAGGCTGAAAGTATTAATCGGATCCGTAAGATTCGTTCTCGCACTTGATAAAGCAGCTCTCCCTGCTCTTGAGGTCCTTGACGTTGTTGAAATAGGTGTTCTTCTAAGAGCTCCAAGGAGCTGAAGAATCCCTGGACATATCCTGCTGCTGACCTCTTCCACACAGCTGGATCTCGAGTGTCCCTTACAATCCCCATTCGATATAAATCTTCCCAGGCAGCTTCCGATAAGTTAAACGGGAGTCCGGGTCCGGGGAAGTTGCATTGCGTCTTGACAATAGATCTTAGTTCCTCCATTGTGTATCCCGCATAACTGTCCCTGGTTGATCTCTTATTTCTTGTCCAATCGGCTTGATGTTCCTCCACAGCGATCAATACTCTAGTGAGTACGGCCCCAGGAAGGATTAGAAGGGGATCTGAGTACATCGCTCCTGCCATCCTTGCTCCGATCTCGGGTGTTAACTCTTCCGTGTTTGAACTACTAGAGTTATCCTGCCGTTGAGAAATAAGTTCTTGGCTCGGGTGCTGCTGCGGTTTAACAGCCGTCTCTTGGTATCGCTTAACTTGTGATCTAGTGCCTATAATAGACCTATGATGCTTTACTAGCCTAGGGTCTGATACTACTACTGTAGGGATGACCTTTCTTACAGTAGGAGGTGACTTGGACTTTGGTCTCAGATGTTCTATACTGTTATCTGGGTCACAGATCGTTCTTTCTAGGAGACTATCTGACAGTGTTTGTTTTGCGTCAGACATGATTTATTTTACAGTTGAATGCCTACTGCTATAACAACAGTTAAAGCAAGTCTAGGGATTCAGTATCAACTGTAAGCCTAGTAGTTATTTACCGATAATGTTACTCAATGTAACGTGATATATATATAATATTAAAATACCGGTATACACTTATAGTATATATAAGTATTATTTACAGACTAGGATCAGTCACAGAATACCGGTATATAAGTTCAGCCTAAATTTATATAAACAAATATAATAAGCTTACCGTAAATACCGGTAATGTCAATTATTTAATAATAACTGAATTTCTGAATTTTAGGGATACTTCCCTTTACTTTATTATGGATATTAAGCAGTAGTCAACTGATATTAAGACCTATTTGATTTATGACAGGCCTACTATTTTATAAATCTGATTGAGTTGATTTATAAATATATATACCCGTACAATGGGTTTTGACAATGTTTGAAATAAATGTTATTATTTCTGGATAAGGAGTCACTACACAGAAGCTGAATGCTCTCAATGGAGTGCTACTTGTTAGACACTAATAAGGATAATTCTACTTAACTAAGTTACTTATTACTACAAATTACTTACAAACAGGTTGAGATTACAATCTCTAAATAAACAATAAACAAGTTACACGTACAATTTTTAGGGTAATTTTACAAGAAAGCTACAAACCAGTCTAACAAGGGGTTAGAATTTCTGGTTTTTACAAACTGACTAGAGACTACGATAGTTGAAAACAATAAAGCAGTGTAAGTAAGTTGCATTTTCCAGATAAGGAAATACCACCGTCTGACGACTTATAGTCTTAGCTCTATAAGTACTACGTTATGTACCCGGAGTGTCCTTACCTAGAGGTTAATTACCGAAGCCAACCAGAGCTAACGTGCCTATTACCCACGTTACAACATAAATATACTGCCTACACACTAAATTACTTTCGGAAAGCACTGTACGCTAAACCCTAAATTAGGTACAAGTACTTATACAACAAATAACCAGCAGTTAAATATACGTGAACAGCCAAAAGAACCACGGTATCTGCTGGAGTGACCGGAGCACAAAATCACCAGTCTTTACCTACGCCAAGCAGCCCTGATGTAGTACCGGGGTTAATTTAACTATAGTGGTATGTATAACAAGCACAATTACTGTAGGAATAAACTTGAGGAATTTGAAGATTGTAATAACTTGCATAAACTTGAATAACTTGAATAATAATATTACGCTACCCGTGCAGACTATTCAAACAAAACACAGACCAAATGCTGGCAGACTACTGTCAAGCCCAAATAAACTACAGTATATGCAGACTCCGAAATGGTTAGTTAGTAGGTGTTCTAACCAAGTAGTACGACTTATTCTTTGGGGGGGGGGGGGATTTACCTTACAGCACTGGATGCCCCCACCTTCCTAACTAGCACTTTATCGGACAGACACTCTACATACACGGCAATCACCTTAGACCTAACAACAGCTAGACAACAATCCGGCCTACAAATTATTTATACAATCTGAGCAGGCTTACACGCCTTCTGCACAATATTACACTTACAGATAAATAAAACTGACAGAAATAAGTAAAATTCCAATAAAAAACCAGGGCTGCAGTCCCCGATTAAATTTTAAGACCTACCAGTTATAATTATCACAATCGAAATAATACTGCTGTACCTGTAAGTACCGGTTCGGGTGATTAGGCCTACAGCTTACTGTCCGACCGGTACATTCGACTTTATTGCCTACGGCGCAACAAAGAAACTTAAAAACTATTAATGTTTGCGCTTTTAGACCCTTAGCAGTTTAACCTGCCAACTTTAGTTGTCCTCTTGTTTATAAATCGACTTTGGCCTATATCAATTACCTAGTGTACTGGAGTTACATCAGCCGAAGCCAGTCCGTGCTCAACCTATCACCCATGGTATGGGAGACTGGATTCGGATGCCTTGAAAGTTATTGCAGTGTAGACCTACTGTATTATTCGATTGATCGTTACTATATAATCTCTGACAAATATATTTACTTTCGGGGAAATATTAACAGTTCCTTTAGGACATGGCGCTTTAAGTATAAAAACAGAGTTATGACTTATACTAATCACAACTAGATAGCCACAGAGTTTCGTAAACAGCGCATTCTTTAGGAGATGCTTTATTAATCTTCACACTATTTCACATGACTTCACACTACTTCACACTACTTTGCACTAATCTGCCGATCGTCACTGAATTTGATCATATATAAGAAGGATTGCAACTGACACACGTAGGGATTATGAAATAGCATTTAATTCACATAAACCACTATAATTTAAGTCGCAGTTGTTACCGGTAAACCTGTTCCTCTTACCTCAGTAATCAAGAAGATTGAGGGGTTTATGATTATTTATCGGTATTTTCCAAATATAACAACAATATCCATTAATATAACAACAATTAATAAAGACTGTAAACAGAAGTAAAATAATGCGGTGAACAGTCAGTATGTGTTACGTAATGCATTGTAATGATTTGAATTGAATTGTAATGAGAAATGTAGGTGTTCATCAGGTTAATAGTTTTACGTTCTTATAATCAAGGCCATCTGATATTTCCTAGGCCAAAGTCTGAAACTTTTACACAGAAGCACAGAATTCTGAGTTGTTCGAATTCTCAGAAAAATAGAATCAAGACCATAATGCATTGCGCGAGTTTAGGTAGAATTCTCTTAGCCATAAAGTGAAAATCGCTCTGATTGGCTGAATAAGGCCAGAACAAAGAGAGTTCCACGTCAACAAAGAATCAGCTGACAGATTTCGTCATCTTGGTTCTAATTCCTTCCCATCGTGTAGTTGAATCAATTTTAAGGGCTATTTTAGAGTATTCTGCGCATTGTGGGAAAATGACTAGTTATGTCCGCAAAAGCTTTTACACCTTGAGGGAGCGGTGGAACCATTCCACCAGACCGTTTGCCTGCGGGTGGTATGACGTAGTCCGGTGGAGTTTCGTCCCGAGGAGGCGGTTGACTTCGGACCACAACTCCGAGGTGAACTGGGCGCCCCAGTCGGAGGAGAGTTCGGCCGGGACGCCAAACCGGGCGATCCAGTAGGCGGCGAGAGCGCGGACGCAGGTCTCGGTTGTTGAGTCGGCCGGCGAGCAGAATGGCCTCGGGCCAACGCATCGTCCGGTCGACAATGGTGAAGAGGTAGGTGAACCCTTGGGATGGAGGGAGGGGAACAACCAGGTCGACGTTAACGTGGTCGAAGCAACAACGTGGTACAGTGAAGGTCTCCAGTGGAGCCTTCGTATGGCGCTGAACCTTGGAGGTTTGGCAGGCAACGCAGGCCTTGGCCCAGGCGGTTACCTGTTTGGCGAGGCCGTGCCAGACAAAGCGCTCCGAGATGAGCTTCCGAGTTGAGCGGATGGACGGATGGGAGAGGGAGTGGACTACGCCAAACACGCGACGGCGCCACGAACTCGGGACGAGCAGCCGGGGTTGGCCAGTCGAGACATTGCAGAGAAGCGTGACGTCCTCCTCCGTGAATGTGACGTTACGCAGGTCAAGGCTACCTGGGTTCCTCCGGAGGGTCTGGAGTTCGTTGTCCTCCCGCTAGTCGGCCGCCATGGCAGTGTAGTCAACCCCGAGTTGGGTCAAAAGGTGGCCCACGAAGCTGCGGGAGAGGGCGTCCGCCACCTGGTTGTCCTTCCCGTCAACATGACGTACATTGGTGGTGAACTCAGATATGTACGCTAGGTGGCGCTGTTGACGGGGAGACCAGGGGTCAGTGACCTTGGCAAACGCGTGGGTCAGCGGTTTGTGGTCTGTATAGGCCACAAACGGACGGCCCTCTAGGAAATACCGGAAGTGGCGGACCGCGAGGTACAGGCCGAGGAGTTCGCGGTTGTAGGTGCTGTACTTCCGTTCCGGAGGGCGGAGTTGGCGGCTGAAGAAGGCGAGCGCCCGCCACTTCCCATCGGACCACTGCTCAAGGGCCGCGCCGACTGCGGAGTCGGAGGCGTCTGTGGTGACGGGATTATGATATAAACAGATGTTATTGATGCAAACCCGTTTCCGTCAGTCTGGGTCACCAATGTAGTGAGCGCGATTCTCGCATTAGCGCGACTCACATCACTTCAATGTAATACACTATGTTGACACCAGGACAGCTGGTGTGGTACCAGTAGGTATATATCCACTACACTACAGTAAACGGTAGTACTGTAATGTACATAGTACGTACAGTCAAATGATCATCCCGCTAGACAGACACGGACAGCAGTATGTTGTCTGTTGAAAGTGAAAGTATCTAATGGTTCGATATCTGTTACCACTACACGGGAAGGTTATAAAGTCAGTAATATACAAGTCGGCTAGCGGGAAATATAAAGTTTGATAGCGATTCTAAATTACAGGGTAATTGTAGCTAATGAATCAAGCTTTGGCACTCTAAACTATTATTTTTAAGTCGCCTCGGTACTTGCCACACACTGAGGGAGTGAGGATCCTTTGTGCATGCCGTACGTTATATACGTGCTATAATGTAACACGAGTGCAATTATTTATTGTCTATGATATATTTTATGCACTCACAAATATTCCGACACTCAATAATAAATATTCAGACACCCACTTACATCCGCACACTTGACCCTTTAGAGACGCCATACAGAGATACAATCAAAGGTCGCGATTTCTACCGGGTTATGTTTCACTTACCTCGAGTCCATTTATTATAACTCTGATAAAAATGTTAAATAATAAACCTCTTAATAAACACATTTATTTTCGAGATATTTCAACATTAATCAGAAAAAATACAGTGCCTAAAAAACAGCAATGTAAAAAATTTATTCGTTCCAAGCCAATAAATAAATGAATGAGCTATTATTATTTGCGTTTATTATTATAATTCCGAGATTGCTGTGATATTGAAGTGAAACATGCCACTACAAAAAACGCCAACGATAAATTCATAAGGTTAATTTGATCTATAATACTAGCAATATGAAGGTAGCAACAAACTGACAGTTATACAACATCGTTTAACTTAAGTTGGGAATTTATTGCCGGTGAATTTCAACTGAACGCAGGTAACACGTTCGTGGGGCCTTCGCGCAGCACAAAAGCCTAAATTAGAAAGTAAATTATACTAATCTCTATTAGATATACGAAAAATGTCTTTCCTAACATATATATGAGTAAAGGCGATGCTATCAGTTTGTGATAAACTAGTTGTAAAAATAATATAGACCCATTTCAGTTTGCCCTTACGCACTTTAACTGTCATTTGTAAACCTTCTAACTAGGGTTATTTAAAGGGGGGGGGGGGGGGGGGGGGGTAGCGCATTTTCTGACCAAAAAGACGAATTTTTGAAACATATCCTATCTGATGCAGAATTTCATGCTGAATCCAAATATGGAAACCGTTTTTCCGTATCTTGCTTAGTTTTCGAGATATCTTGGATAGAAGATACTGGCTCCGATATATCGTGATATCGGTAAAGGCGATGAAGTTTGGGGTTTGCATTCAATTTCTGCAAATTTCTGTGCGCAGTGGTGCCAATTGGATGTCTCCACGAGAAAGAGCACAAAATTTTAATTGAGAAGGTATTTTTTTATGATTATTGGACCTACTTGTCAGTTTATAAGACAACTTCAAGTCTCCAGAATGAAGACGGGACTCGAATAAGTGACTCTGCGGTCTTTGCGGGATTACACAGAATAGACTTATCGGTCATCGGAGATCTTCAAAATGTATAATCTCCAGTTCTAGTGGTCGTACGAAGTTCGTTTTAGGCTCATTCGAAAGCTCTTTTCATAGAGAACAAAGTTAGATTTGATTTTAGACAAAATGGTTGTGAAGCAACATAACACGTTCGTGGGGCCTTCGCGCAGCACGAGGCCCAGTTATAAGATACAAATTAAAATTGTGCGACTCTATCACAAAATCAGGTTATGAGAGATTAACCCACACCACCAATTAATCAATGAAAGGGGGACAGTACGTGTTCACCCCTTTTAATCTGCACCCCCCCCCCCTCCCCCCACCCACCAATACATAACCGCGACATCTACCACACACAGAAGGGTAGCACGAACTTATTTCCAAACGCACGTTCAATATGCAAAGCCAGGTGGTTTATAGGAATATAATCAATGCAGTACTCGTCTTCATTATAAGCCACTTTGCGTTCCACCTGTTTTGTATTAAAATATATTTATTAAACGCAGGCTGACGCTCTTTATAATAATAATACCTAGGGATGCCAGCTTCCAGACTTTCAATCTTTACTGCCGCGCAAACCCCGCAGAGGAAGTTTTGGTTTGAGAGATCAAGCCCATCGGCAATTGGTGTTTCAATTTCGGCCCAGGAACTCTGACAATGGGAGCATTCAATCTTAGCTGTAGTCCATTCCCGTGGTTTCGGCTTCCTTTTCTTCGTCCCAATGACAGATTCTTCTGAAGACGTTCGATTCGCTTTCAGTTTATTGTTGGCGTTTGTGTTTTGAAGTTGTATTCGAGTGGACAGTCGCGCCGGTTTCGAGGTAACCATACCGGCCTGTGATAAGCGTTGGTTTTGTTGAGTGCCGGTATTCATCGTCTCTCACCTCTTCAATGTCAGATGTTGCAAATACTGATAACACGAATAACGGTATATATTTCAATACTTGTCAATAGTAATATATATAATTTAGATAACTATTTTATATCTGTACTGTTGAGCAAACTCTACATAAATTCCAACCTGTGTATCGCCGGTAGTGCTGTTGCTGTGCAAGTGCTGAAGTGCTAGTTGCCACCGGTCAGCCGGTACTGGTAGTAGGGTGGTACCTACGGTGCGCACTACAACGGCAGTACAGCAATATGGTGTACCGTGCCAATGACTGAATGATTAGCGGTAACTATCTAAACTATTATATTATTATTACCGGTGCCGGTACTGGGCTAATTAGGCCTAAACTATAATCACCGCAAGGGTGGCCGGGGCCATGTTTAATTAGATTACATGATATGGCATGTCTGCAGTGTATGCTACCGGCTGACCAGTATTGCAGTATTGACTGATTGCAGGATTCTCGATTCAGGGATTGAGTACAGCCTGACAGTACCGGTACACATGGTACATGCAGATTGGCAGACAGCCCCAATGTATTGCAAAATTTGTCAGAAACCAGCTGATTTATCCTACAGTAATAATAATTTAACGAATTTTAAATTTGGATAAAAAAATTTATTATAACTGCAATAACAGTTACAGTACACTGATGCTGCACGAAGGCCCCACGCAAATTCTACTTGGAAAATTTTCAAACTTTTGCCAAACAACATGTGTACCAAGTTTGGATAGATTTCATCAAGGATTGGCCGAGTTATTAACGTTTAAAATAAAATACTGAAAAAAAAACGCGACAGAACAACAGGTTGATTAATGGTACCCCTACGCTAATGCTCACTCACTTCGTGGCTTGCCCCACATGAATTTGGGTAAAATATGCCAAGCAAATTTTGTTCAAGTTATGATTGCTCAGGCAGCTTTCAAGAGTTTGCCAAACCAAATGGTAACTTTGGTCTCTGAGAAAAGAGCTTTCGAATGAGCCCAAAACGAACTCCGTACGACCACTAGAACTGGAGATTATACATTTTGAAGATCTCTGATGACCGATAAGTCTATTCCGTGTAATCCCGCAAAGACCACAGAGTCACTTATTCGAGTCCCGTCTTCATTCCGGAGACTTGAAGTTGTCTTATAAACTGATCAGTATGTCCAATAGTCATAAAAAATACCTTCTTAATTAAAATTTTGTGCTCTTTCTCGTGGAGACATCCAATTAGCACCACTGAGCACAGAAAATGGCAGAAATTGAATGCAAATCCCAAACTTCATCTCCTTTACCGATATCGCGATATATCGGAGCCAGTATCTTCTATCCCAGATATCTCAAAAACTAAGCAAGATATAGGAAAACGGGTTCCTTATTTGGATTCAGCATTAAATCCTGCATCAGATACGATATGTTTCAAAAATTCGACTTTTTGGTCAGAAAATGCGCTACCCCCCCTCCCCCCCCCCTTAAGTTGTATGACATTTTTAGTTTTATAATACTCTTCTCCTTCATTAGCCTCGTTGCGCTCTTCCTGTTTTGTCTTAAAATAATTTCCCTAAACGGAGACTAACGACCTTTATAACTGTGCAAAGTGTTCGCGCTTTTAGACCTTTAGCAGTTTATCCTGCCAATTTTAGTTGTCTTCTTGTTTATAAATCGACTTTAGCCTAGACCAATTATTTAATGTACTGAAGTTACATCCGCCGAAGCCAGTCTGTGCGCGATCATTCACCCACAGTTAAGGGAGACTGGATTCGGATGCTTTGAAAATAATTGCAGTGTAGACCTACTGTATTATTCGATTGATCGTTACTATATAATCTCTGACAAATATATTTACTTTCGGGGAAATATTAACAGTTCCTTTAGGACATGGCGCTTTAAGTATAAAAACAGAGTTATGACTTATACTAATCACAACTAGATAGCCACAGAGTTTCGTAAACAGCGCATTCTTTAGGAGATGCTTTATTA
Organism: Nemertoderma westbladi; assembly: GCA_032718475.1. NCBI lineage: Eukaryota > Metazoa > Xenacoelomorpha > Nemertodermatida > Nemertodermatidae > Nemertoderma > Nemertoderma westbladi. The sequence goes on along the minus strand of JAUCBJ010000300.1, from coordinate 12,579 downwards.
ATCTTCACACTATTTCACACGACTTCACACTACTTCACACTACTTTGCACTAATCTGCCGATCGTCACTGAATTTGATCATATATAAGAAGGATTGCAACTGACACACGTAGGGATTATGAAATAGCATTTAATTCACATAAACCACTATAATTTAAGTCGCAGTTGTTACCGGTAAACCTGTTCCTCTTACCTCAGTAATCAAGAAGATTGAGGGGTTTATGATTATTTATCGGTATTTTCCAAATATAACAACAATATCCATTAATATAACAACAATTAATAAAGACTGTAAACAGAAGTAAAATAATGCGGTGAACAGTCAGTATGTGTTACGTAATGCATTGTAATGAGTTGAATTGAATTGTAATGAGAAATGTAGGTGTTCATCAGGTTAATAGTTTTACGTTCTTATAATCAAGGCCATCTGATATTTCCTAGGCCAAAGTCTGAAACTTTTACACAGAAGCACAGAATTCTGAGTTGTTCGAATTCTCAGAAAAATAGAATCAAGACCATAATGCATTGCGCGAGTTTAGGTAGGATTCTCTTAGCCATAAAGTGAAAATCGCTCTGATTGGCTGAATAAGGCCAGAACAAAGAGAGTTCCACGTCAACAAAGAATCAGCTGACAGATTTCGTCATCTTGGTTCTAATTCCTTCCCATGGCGTAGTTGAATCACTTTTAAGGGCTATTTTAGAGTATTCTGCGCATTGTGGGAAAATGACTAGTTATGTCCGCAAAAGCTTTTACACCTTGAGGGAGCGGTGGAACCATTCCACCAGACCGTTTGCCTGCGGGTGGTATGACGTAGTCCGGTGGAGTTTCGTCCCGAGGAGGCGGTTGACTTCGGACCACAACTCCGAGGTGAACTGGGCGCCCCAGTCGGAGGAGAGTTCGGCCGGGACGCCAAACCGGGCGATCCAGTAGGCGGCGAGAGCGCGGACGCAGGTCTCGGTTGTTGAGTCGGCGAGCAGAATGGCCTCGGGCCAACGCATCGTCCGGTCGACAATGGTGAAGAGGTAGGTGAACCCTTGGGATGGAGGGAGGGGACCAACCAGGTCGACGTTAACGTGGTCGAAGCAACAACGTGGGACAGTGAAGGTCTCCAGTGGAGCCTTCGTATGGCGCTGAACCTTGGAGGTTTGGCAGGCAACGCAGGCCTTGGCCCAGGCGGTTACCTGTTTGGCGAGGCCGTGCCAGACAAAGCGCTCCGAGATGAGCTTCCGAGTTGAGCGGATGGACGGATGGGACAGGGAGTGGACTACGCCAAACACGCGACGGCGCCACGAACTCGGGACGAGCGGCCGGGGTTGGCCAGTCGAGACATTGCAGAGAAGCGTGACGTCCTTCTCCGTGAATGTGACGTCATGCAGGTCAAGGCTACCTGGGTTCCTCCGGAGGGTCTGGAGTTCGTTGTCCTCCCGCTAGTCGGCCGCCATGGCGGTGTAGTCAACCCCGAGTTGGGTCAACAGGTGGCCCACGAAGCTGCGGGAGAGGGCGTCCGCCACCTGGTTGTCCTTCCCGTCAACATGACGTACATTGGTGGTGAACTCAGATATGTACGCTAGGTGGCGCTGTTGACGGGGAGACCAGGGGTCAGTGACCTTGGCAAACGCGTGGGTCAGCGGTTTGTGGTCTGTATAGGCCACAAACGGACGGCCCTCTAGGAAATACCGGAAGTGGCGGACCGCGAGGTACAGGCCGAGGAGTTCGCGGTTGTAGGTGCTGTACTTCCGTTCCGGAGGGCGGAGTTGGCGGCTGAAGAAGGCGAGCGCCCGCCACTTCCCATCGGACCACTGCTCAAGGGCCGCGCCGACTGCGGAGTCGGAGGCGTCGGTGGTGACGGAGGTTGGAGCGTCGTGGCGGGGGTGGACAAGCATGGTGGCATCCGCAAGGGCCCGCATGGAGGATTCGAACGCGGTGGTGAGTTCGGGAGTCCAGTCGACGTCCTTAACCTTGGTGGCGACGGCGGCATAAAGGGGCTGCATGGTGGCAGCAGCTGCGGAAATAAATCGGTGGGAAAACGTTACCATACCAATAAATTCCCGCAACCCTTTAGTGGTGGGTGGACGAGGGAAGGAGCGGACGGCTTCCACCTTGTCCGGGAGCGGATGGACTCCAGACTCGTTGACAATGTGTCCGAGGAACTGGATCTCCGCCACCCCAAACTCGCACTTCGCCAGGTTGACAATGAGGCCGTTGTCCTGGAGTCGTTGGAAGAGGTGGACGAGGTGTTCCTCGGGGGTCGCGCTTGCGATGAGAATGTCGTCCAGGTACGCGAAGAGGAAGTCCAACCCAGCGCAGACGGAGTCCATCAGGTGTTGGAAGGCCTGGGTGGCGTTCTTGAGGCCGAACAGCATCCGGACAAACTCGAAGAGTCCGAACGGAGTGATAACGGCAGTCTTGGGAACGTCACCAGGGGCCACGGGGATCCGGTGGTAGCCCCGCACCAGGTCGACCTTAGAGAAGATCGTGGCCCCGGCGAGACACGCCGTGAAGTCCTGAATGTGCGGGACTGGGTAGCGATCGGGGGTCGTGGCATCATTGAGGAGACGGTAGTCCCCGCAGGGGCGCCAACCCCCAGCCGGCTTGGGCGCCATATGGAGGGGAGACGACCAGGGACTATTCGAATGGCGAATAATCCCCATCTCCTCCATCTTGCTGAACTCCACCCGTGCAATCTCGAGTTTATCCGGTGGGAGTCGTCGAGCGCGGGCGTGGACAGGGCGACCGGCGGTCGGGATGTAATGCTCCATGCCGTGGCGAGTAGACGAGTCCGAGAAGGTCGGCGTCGTGATGGAGGAGAACTCCGCCAGGAGGTCGGCGTAGACTCGATCTACAGCTGTCGATGCGAGTTGAGGGTGGGTTCCTGGGATGGTGGAGGAGGAGCAACGGAGGGGGATCGGCTGGAAGGTTTCCATGTCAATGAGTTGCTGCCCCTTGACGTCCACCATCAGGGCGTGGTCGCAGAGGAAGTCCGCCCCTAGCAACGGCTGGGGGACGTCCGCGATCACGAAGTCCCAGTTGAACTGGCGGCCGTTGAACCGCAGAGGAACTCCGCAGGTTCCGTAGGAACGGATTGGTGATCCGTTGACGGCACTGAGCGGCGGTCCAGTACGACCGGAACGGGTGTCGAATCCGCTGACGGGAAACACGCTCACCTGGGCGCCGGTGTCCACGAGGAAGTGGCGCCCGGAGTTCCGGTCCCAGAGGTAGAGGAGGTTGTCCCGCTGGTGGTAGCGACCAGTCGACGCAGCGGCTAGCGTCGGCTGGTTGGAGCGTTTCCCGGGAAGTTGCACGGTGACCGGCACTGCTTGGCGGCACTACCAAACCAGGCATGGTAGTAGCACAACCCGTTGGTGTCGGGTCGAGCAGTACCGGATGAGTTCGTGGTCGCCTTTGTGGGTTGTGGCGCGGAGGAGTTATTCGTCGGCAGTGAGTTTGTCACCCGGTTTAATCCGGCTGGTTGGGAGACTCCCTGCTGTTTGGCCAGCTACAGAACGTCGGCGGTGGCAGCCAGGGCACGGGGATCCGCGAAAGAGTTGTTGGAGACCTGGAGCCGGATGTCCTTGGGGAGCTGCTCCAGAAAGAGCTGCTCGTACAGCAGACACGGAGTATGGCCGGCGAGGAGCCCCAACATCTCGTCCATCATCTGGGACGGCTTGCGGTCGCCCAGCCCGCGCATCCGCAGCAGCTTCGCGGCGCGCTCGCTTCGACTCAAGGCGAAAGTTCCGAGGAGTCGAGCCTTGAGGGATTCGTATTTCCCTTCGGAAGGCGGGGCGGTGAGGATGTCCAGTAGACAGGCGGCGGTGGGTTGATCCAGAGCGGCGACAACGTAGAAGTATTTAGTCGTGTCGTCGACAATCCTCCGGATGCTAAACTGGGCCTCCACCTGGGCAAACCATACCAACGGGTTTTTGGCCCAGAAGTGTGGCAGTTTAACTCCAACCGCGTTGACATTTGCCTCGTTAGCCATTATGATATAAACAGATGTTATTGATGCAAACCCGTTTGCGTCAGTCTGGGTCACCAATGTAGTGAGCGCGATTCTCGCATTAGCGCGACTCACATCACTTCAATGTAATACACTATGTTGACACCAGGACAGCTGGTGTGGTACCAGTAGGTATATATCCACTACACTACAGTAAACGGTAGTACTGTAATGTACATAGTACGTACAGTCAAATGATCATCCCGCTAGACAGACACGGACAGCAGTATGTTGTCTGTTGAAAGTGAAAGTATCTAATGGTTCGATATCTGTTACCACTACACGGGAAGGTTATAAAGTCAGTAATATACAAGTCGGCTAGCGGGAAATATAAAGTTTGATAGCGATTCTAAATTACAGGGTAATTGTAGCTAATGAATCAAGCTTTGGCACTCTAAACTATTATTTTTAAGTCGCCTCGGTACTTGCCACACACTGAGGGAGTGAGGATCCTTTGTGCATGCCGTACGTTATATACGTGCTATAATGTAACACGAGTGCAATTATTTATTGTCTATGATATATTTTATGCACTCACAAATATTCCGACACTCAATAATAAATATTCAGACACCCACTTACATCCGCACACTTGACCCTTTAGAGACGCCATACAGAGATACAATCAAAGGTCGCGATTTCTACCGGGTTATGTTTCACTTACCTCGAGTCCATTTATTATAACTCTGATAAAAATGTTAAATAATAAACCTCTTAATAAACACATTTATTTTCGAGATATTTCAACATTAATCAGAAAAAATACAGTGCCTAAAAAACAGCAATGTAAAAAATTTATTCGTTCCAAGCCAATAAATAAATGAATGAGCTATTATTATTTGCGTTTATTATTATAATTCCGAGATTGCTGTGATATTGAAGTGAAACATGCCACTACAAAAAACGCCAACGATAAATTCATAAGGTTAATTTGATCTATAATACTAGCAATATGAAGGTAGCAACAAACTGACAGTTATACAACATCGTTTAACTTAAGTTGGGAATTTATTGCCGGTGAATTTCAACTGAACGCAGGTAACACGTTCGTGGGGCCTTCGCGCAGCACAAAAGCCTAAATTAGAAAGTAAATTATACTAATCTCTATTAGATATACGAAAAATGTCTTTCCTAACATATATATGAGTAAAGGCGATGCTATCAGTTTGTGATAAACTAGTTGTAAAAATAATATAGACCCATTTCAGTTTGCCCTTACGCACTTTAACTGTCATTTGTAAACCTTCTAACTAGGGTTATTTAAAGGGGGGGGGGGGGGGGGGGGGTAGCGCATTTTCTGACCAAAAAGACGAATTTTTGAAACATATCCTATCTGATGCAGAATTTCATGCTGAATCCAAATATGGAAACCGTTTTTCCGTATCTTGCTTAGTTTTCGAGATATCTTGGATAGAAGATACTGGCTCCGATATATCGTGATATCGGTAAAGGCGATGAAGTTTGGGGTTTGCATTCAATTTCTGCAAATTTCTGTGCGCAGTGGTGCCAATTGGATGTCTCCACGAGAAAGAGCACAAAATTTTAATTGAGAAGGTATTTTTTTATGATTATTGGACCTACTTGTCAGTTTATAAGACAACTTCAAGTCTCCAGAATGAAGACGGGACTCGAATAAGTGACTCTGCGGTCTTTGCGGGATTACACAGAATAGACTTATCGGTCATCGGAGATCTTCAAAATGTATAATCTCCAGTTCTAGTGGTCGTACGAAGTTCGTTTTAGGCTCATTCGAAAGCTCTTTTCATAGAGAACAAAGTTAGATTTGATTTTAGACAAAATGGTTGTGAAGCAACATAACACGTTCGTGGGGCCTTCGCGCAGCACGAGGCCCAGTTATAAGATACAAATTAAAATTGTGCGACTCTATCACAAAATCAGGTTATGAGAGATTAACCCACACCACCAATTAATCAATGAAAGGGGGACAGTACGTGTTCACCCCTTTTAATCTGCACCCCCCCCCCCTCCCCCCACCCACCAATACATAACCGCGACATCTACCACACACAGAAGGGTAGCACGAACTTATTTCCAAACGCACGTTCAATATGCAAAGCCAGGTGGTTTATAGGAATATAATCAATGCAGTACTCGTCTTCATTATAAGCCACTTTGCGTTCCACCTGTTTTGTATTAAAATATATTTATTAAACGCAGGCTGACGCTCTTTATAATAATAATACCTAGGGATGCCAGCTTCCAGACTTTCAATCTTTACTGCCGCGCAAACCCCGCAGAGGAAGTTTTGGTTTGAGAGATCAAGCCCATCGGCAATTGGTGTTTCAATTTCGGCCCAGGAACTCTGACAATGGGAGCATTCAATCTTAGCTGTAGTCCATTCCCGTGGTTTCGGCTTCCTTTTCTTCGTCCCAATGACAGATTCTTCTGAAGACGTTCGATTCGCTTTCAGTTTATTGTTGGCGTTTGTGTTTTGAAGTTGTATTCGAGTGGACAGTCGCGCCGGTTTCGAGGTAACCATACCGGCCTGTGATAAGCGTTGGTTTTGTTGAGTGCCGGTATTCATCGTCTCTCACCTCTTCAATGTCAGATGTTGCAAATACTGATAACACGAATAACGGTATATATTTCAATACTTGTCAATAGTAATATATATAATTTAGATAACTATTTTATATCTGTACTGTTGAGCAAACTCTACATAAATTCCATCCTGTGTATCGCCGGTAGTGCTGTTGCTGTGCAAGTGCTGAAGTGCTAGTTGCCACCGGTCAGCCGGTACCGGTAGTAGGGTGGTACCTACGGTGCGCACTACAACAGCAGTACAGCAATATGGTGTACCGTGCCAATGACTGAATGATTAGTGGTAACTATCTAAACTATTATATTATTATTACCGGTGCCGGTACTGGGCTAATTAGGCCTAAACTATAATCACCGCAAGGGTCGCCGGGGCCATGTTTAATTAGATTACATGATATGGCATGTCTGCAGTGTATGCTACCGGCTGACCAGTATTGCAGTATTGACTGATTGCAGGATTCTCGATTCAGGGATTGAGTACAGCCTGACAGTACCGGTACACATGGTACATGCAGATTGGCAGACAGCCCCAATGTATTGCAAAATTTGTCAGAAACCAGCTGATTTATCCTACAGTAATAATAATTTAACGAATTTTAAATTTGGATAAAAAAATTTATTATAACTGCAATAACAGTTACACTGATGCTGCACGAAGGCCCCACGCAAATTGTACTTGGAAAATTTTCAAACTTTTGCCAAACAACATGTGTACCAAGTTTGGATAGATTTCATCAAGGATTGGCCGAGTTATTAACGTTTAAAATAAAATACTGAAAAAAAACGCGACAGAACAACAGGTTGATTAATGGTACCCCTACGCTAATGCTCACTCACTTCGTGGCTTGCCCCACATGAATTTGGGTAAAATATGCCTTGCAAATTTTGTTCAAGTTATGATTGCTCAGGCAGCTTTCAAGAGTTTGCCAAACCAAATGGTAACTTTGGTCTCTGAGAAAAGAGCTTTCGAATGAGCCCAAAACGAACTCCGTACGACCACTAGAACTGGAGATTATACATTTTGAAGATCTCCGATGACCGATAAGTCTATTCCGTGTAATCCCGCAAAGACCACAGAGTCACTTATTCGAGTCCCGTCTTCATTCCGGAGACTTGAAGTTGTCTTATAAACTGATCAGTATGTCCAATAGTCATAAAAAATACCTTCTTAATTAAAATTTTGTGCTCTTTCTCGTGGAGACATCCAATTAGCACCACTGAGCACAGAAAATGGCAGAAATTGAATGCAAATCCCAAACTTCATCTCCTTTACCGATATCGCGATATATCGGAGCCAGTATCTTCTATCCCAGATATCTCAAAAACTAAGCAAGATATAGGAAAACGGGTTCCTTATTTGGATTCAGCATTAAATTCTGCATCAGATAGGATATGTTTCAAAAATTCGACTTTTTGGTCAGAAAATGCGCTACCCCCCCCCCCCCCCCCTTAAGTTGTGTGACATTTTTAGTTTTATAATACTCTTCTCCTTCATTAGCCTCGTTGCGCTCTTCCTGTTTTGTCTTAAAATAATTTCCCTAAACGGAGACTAACGACCTTTATAACTGTGCAAAGTGTTCGCGCTTTTAGACCTTTAGCAGTTTAACCTGCCAATTTTAGTTGTCTTCTTGTTTATAAATCGACTTTAGCCTAGACCAATTATTTAATGTACTGAAGTTACATCCGCCGAAGCCAGTCTGTGCGCGATCATTCACCCACAGTTAAGGGAGACTGGATTCGGATGCTTTGAAAATAATTGCAGTTGTTCGCGCTTTCAGACCTTTGGCAGTTTAACCCGCCAAATTAAGATGTCTTCTAGATATTAAATCGCTTTTTAGCCTATGACAAGTATTTGATTCATTACACTAGTCGAAACCAATCTGTGCGCGATCATTCACCCGCTGGATATTCCCGGGAGATTGGGTTCGACGGTTTAATTTTATTGCTATGTAAGCCTAATGTATTATTCGACTGACAGTATTATATAATCTCTGACAATATTATTCACCTTCGGGAATATTAACAGTTCCTTTAGGACGTGGCGCTTTATCTATATAAAGAGAGTTATGACTTAAACTACTCACAACGATATGGCTTAATTATAATTCACATATATGGCGCATTCTTTAGGAATTGCTTCTTTAACAGACTCACTCATACACAATGCTGCACAATACTGCACACTAATCTGCCAATCTTCACTGATTTTAGTCACATATAAAAGGAAAACAGACTGACTCATGTAGGGTCTATCAAATAACATTAGATTCACTTCAAACCACTTTAACATAAGTCACAATCGTTATTGGTAACCTTTCTCTCTTACCTTCGGTATATCAAGAATATTGGGTTTTCGGGGTTATTTCTCGTTATTCCATTATAATAATTCATCAACCAATATAATGAATAACCGACAACAAATAGCAGTATACAGTATTGATTGAGCAGGTAAATTTTAGCAGTTTCAGCAGTTATTAAAAGCCGTGTGTCAGCAGTATTCACAGATCAGTGATTCCATGAGTTAAAGGATATATGTCCTTATAATTAAACCTACTAGTGTTGAGCTAAAAAGCAGAAAGCACAAAACACTACAAAGCCGTTCTTTCGTGGCTTTGAAAAACTCGTGACTACTGCTCTATACGAGGATACCAACTACCCTTATTCCACGAAGCTCCCGTTCAACACAGAGAAAGAGCAGTGAGATAGGAAAATTTCAGTTCAGTAGCTCTGTGATAGGTCAAAATCAAGGCTAACTCAAATTCTATTGGGAGATACAAAACAAGGCTATGACGCAACCTTCTTAGGCTGGTTGGCCGATTAAACAGAGCCCAGATACCTGCGTACAGCAAATCAGCCAATAAGCTGGTAGCTTGCACTATTTTAACTATAGATCCCCTTTAGAGTATTCTAGCGACCGGGGGGGAACTGGCCAACAAGGCAAACGAATCAGTTATCCCACAAAAGCTTTTACACCGCTCCCAGAAAATGGGATTTAAGTCTATAAAATATACCAAATCACAGTTTCTAAAATATAAAAATACTCTAAACAGTTAGTCTTTCTTGCGCGGACGGCGTTTACGCAGTTTTTTAAAGCTAGCAAGAGTCATTTTCTCTTTGGGGGAAGCCACTTTACTAGGAGGGCCATAACTCCTGGGTGAAGGGTGCAATATGATTGCATTAAAAGGTTTGGGTTTACGGTCGGTGTCTCGTCCATTTCGATATGCTTCTCCTCGAGCTGATTTTCCTCCGCTTGTCATGGGATACGTTCGTCCAAAACTCTCGCAGAGAATAGGGTTTTCTAAGCTTGATATCTTCTTTGAGATTCGAGGTTTCCCAATCGAACTGAGATAAGGCCAATTCGTTTATCGATTGGACTTACTGTTATAACTTACGTTTATCTGAACAAACGCAGGTTTCCTTTTTGATCTTTATAGAATAGCGTTTAACTCGTTTCGTACAACGCTCTCCTTCACCTTGATGAAGGGTTGTATTGCGTTAAACGGGACGACCATACGGTTGGATAGTGATATTAGGTGTCTGCGTCATAATCCGGCTAGGTAAGATGGGCGGCTAGCTAGAAATCACTGTCGGAGTGTTACCGATTAATTGTTAGGGTAGCACTAGATCTTGAACAGTGAATACCGTCCGCGAGGATCCGCGACACCACCAGGATCGCAGGTCTGAGGTCTAACTAAGGAATGAGGAGGTTTGACCGAGTATTCCGGGACTCTGATCGTAGGTTTACTCTAGGATCGTTAGAGCCGAGTGAGCATAGGTGATACGTCAAACAAGTTTCGCTCGAAACTCCAGTAAATATAACGAACACAACTGTGTTTAACACAACGTTTCCGTGGATGTTTATGTCTTTCCGTTTATTGGCTGGGTCTAGGGCATTTACCGTAATAATACCCAAAAACGTACGTCTTGTAGGGGAAACGCGAGTGATCTTTCTCCAGCTTACAATATTCCTCCATCCGTTCGAAGCTATTCGGTACAACAGGTAGCGGTCGATCGGCGGTAAGATACATCATAGGGGAATCGAGCCGTTTGAGTTCTACCATGCGGTCATGATGTATACCTTGAGGATATCGAGTTTCTAGATTTTGTTGACTGGCAATATTGAGATATGTTTCTATCAGGAATTCCAGATAATCGTTGAAGTCGCTGCGTTTATCCGGCTCCTCAACGTCTTCTCTTTCGAGTCTGTTTCGAATAGAATTCTCGTGTTCCATTCTCGGTTTATCGTTCCGCCTCTGCTGGGTAGGATATTTCAATCGTACCATTTCCCTTTTGGTGTCGACATTGTCCGTATCGTGTAAATCGATAGGATGACCAGTAGTTAAGAAGTCCACATACGTACCATTACGATGCGCATAGCGAGCGGTGAATTTCTTATAGTCCAACTCACGCGTGAGCTGCTCTTGGGACATTGGCGGTTCGATATAACGACCATCATCCTTCGTAGTAGTTGGACTAGTATCACCGCGTATCAAGCTATCAACAAACGTTTGAAAGTAGAGTATATCGTTCCCCGATACCAAGACCATCTTCTATCAACTCCGTCATATCTGCTATATATGAGTTTATCCATATTATAATGAGTTTATATTTAGGCGAGCGGGCGTCGCTGCCTACCCCAATCAACCCCCGGACAGTACGAGATCCTCAGCGCCGATGTGTCGTCGCCGCTGTACTTTCGCCAACGACGTAGCCGCGCAACGACAACGACAACCGGCACAAGTCACTCGACTGTCCGTCCCAAAGGCTTAGATGTACTTCAGGTTTTCCTTGGAGAGTTAGGTTACTTTTACGATTGCGACTAGCTACTGTAAACACACCTTAGCAGTAACATTCACCTATAAACTCACAAATACCACACAACTGGTCACAACTACGCACATTCGGGCCATTTGTCCGTTAGTCAATGCCTTCCAGAATGTCACTGTATTATTATGTATCCTTGGATACTAGCAGTGCGCTATTTATTCCCTATGCTATTCAATGGGACAAGCTTTCTATTGTTCGTTTAACTCAATTCTAATTCTAGCGTGGTTGTTGCTATGGTGACATTATGCAAAGCTAGCGGTAGAATTAGGGTAATTCCAATGCATACAGATCTGGGATGTTATTTAATAGTATTCTTTAATAGTCAATGTTCTGTTTTATACATGACTTTATGAATTTTATCGGCTATTGACTACGTTTGGGAGACTTTCGCACACTCATACGCATAATAAGATAAATCTCCGCTCCCTTGATCTATTAATTAATGGAATTTTGGGAATGTTATAAATTGCGTAAAAATGGCAATTTATTAAATTCATTAAAAGGCATGAATTTAAATTTATTCCCTGAAATTTTATTATTTGATAATTAAATTGACATATTTTGATTCCAGAACATGTCTGGGGACACAAGATCCTTAATTCTATGAAAATTGTCTTTTTAAGAATATCGGTAAATGCTACGATATCTTAATTGACTAGAATTGTTGAAGGATCTGAATTTTACAGATTTTGATTTATTAGATTTGCAAATATTAAATAATTAATATTTGAGATGGGCACCGATTTATTCCAGAACTTGTCTGGGGACGTTAACCACTGATTCTAGAATTTGTCTTTCAAGTATATCGGTGGGTGCCGCGATATCTTAATCGACTAGAATTACAGATGGTCAAAGGGTTTAACAGATTTATTTTGCGTTATACGCTACTGTTAAAAGGGACATCACGCTACTATATGTATTATTTAATATACGGTATGAGAGCAATATCGCACGAAGCAATGTCAGTGTGAAGAGGCAAGTCGTTTCCAAGGTCTACCCAGAGCTTGGTTTAGCCGAGACACGAGGATCTGAACTTTGCATTCCTAATACTCTGCCTACCAATAATACTTAAATATAGTAGTGGCTTTATTGTACTTTAATAAGTACGGCCATTTCATCTTACTGTAGTTACGTATTTATAATAGAATACGGGCAGTAAGGAAAGAGAAAAAAAATTATTTCTTCGCCGTCTC
>JAUCBJ010000299.1:0-42919 GCA_032718475.1 Nemertoderma westbladi | reverse complement strand
CTCAATAACAAACCGAAAAACGGTTTAATTGATTGGTGGTATGGTGACGGATCTTCTTCTGTAGGCAAGCTGCATTGCAACTGCATTAGACATATATATATATATTAAGAATGCTGTGCCGGCTTTTCGACAATATTGCGCCGCATAATACGGCATGATTTTCGCAAGCTTATTCGCATTTATCAAGGAAGTGCCCCAACATGTTTATTCTATCAATGCAATCCGGGGGGGGGGGGGGGGGGGTGGAAGGAACTGGTGGCATGTTATATCATATGGAAACGGACGAACTGCACTAAGAAGGTGTGCTATTTCTACGTTATTATTTTGAGAAATTTAAAGAATCAATCTTGCAAAACTAGCAGAATTTTTTATCGATAATATTATTCTTGTTCAATAGCTCTAAATGCTGCTACCGTGTTGAAAAGCAAACTGATTCCTTTACACTTTCTTTGCAGTACTTGCTTTTACTTGCTGTTAACTCCTGCGAATTTTACAATTTATTTATTGTATTGTATTTTATAGAAGTATTCCTGCCCAGTAGTGCCCAGCCCGGCTCATGCCGTGCCATAACGATAGATTGAATGATGGATGATTCTCATTTTTGTGCAATAACAAGCATCTACCAAACAACTTTCAGGCTGTGCACCTACAGTGCCCAGTCATCTACTTAAAACCTTTTAGTGGCCGTTGGCAGTCAATTTCACTGCGGTTAAGTCAAGCGGAATAAATGGGTGATTGACGTACTAAGACGGAATTCTGCGAAACCAACACAAAAGTTATTTATCCCGCAGGTCGTAAGGCCGAAGTTATTAAAATAGTCAGACGCAAGAGTTTAATGGATTCACGATCTACAATAAGCATATGCTTTGTGTTTCATTGATTAGCTAAGAACTAAACACATTCCACTTTACCCTAAGGGTCCCTAAACGGGGCCAAATGACCCCTGACACACTCAGTAAATCAGACAATTACATGAAATATGAGTAATATAACTCATAAAAGGTTTTACCAAATACTCTATTATTCATTAATACATTCAATCATCACAATTCATTATTCATAATTATAACAATTATCAAAATTCTTATGACTATATGATAGGGAATTGTGATGACACATATGTTATTATTATGGCGGGGCTAGCCACGAAGTATGCGCCTTAGCATATTATGCACAATGAAGTAAAAAACTGAGCCTAATCAGTATTGTTATTTTCTATTTCTGTTTGTCAGTCATTTGGTATGCGTTTTAGTTGAGAAAGTTCAAAAGTTACATAGAATTCACTCGGTGGGTTTCGAATATCACGATCAACAGACTGCAGTACAACGAAGTCATTGTAACCAAAACAATAAACGAGATAAAATAGCACAGTTACACTTTAGTTGATCGCTTTCTAATTATAACAACTGACGCAGAAATCGTTATTAAGGGAATGGTAAGGCTTTGAAAAATTTATGATTAAAGTTGATTTACGATTTAGAAGAGATAACAGAGCAAAACATTTCCTTATTGCGGGATTCGACCTGAAGGTAACATAAACAACAGCTCTGTGTTTTTGGTTTGAACGAGTTTAAGATAATGAATTGAAGCGATTTCAGATCGCGATAATGTTAGTTAATTCATTAAATAATTACTCGATATGAAGTGAATGAATGTAGGTGGTGAAAGTTGAGACTATTTAATAATAACAGTTAGCTAATTCATATATTACAGGCCTTTATGCATTAAGGCGAATTTCTTTACAAATTAAAAGATGATAAGTCGAGATTCATCAAGTCTGGGCTTATCAGCCCGTCAAACCAAATGTGGTTATTAACAACAATTTTCAATTACGCCAGGTGTCAATTGTATGCGGGTTCTTTTATCCGCGCAAACAATGGGATTGACAGGTTTACAAGGGAACGAACGCTGCGCTAAAATCCAAATCGCAATAGGTTTGGGGAGCGAGGGTGGTAACGCTGGCCGCGTTAACGTCAAAAACCATTGCTTGACTCGCGCCTACACATAGAAGCATCCCATTGACCGGTAATCACATGACTACTGACAGTCTGTCACTCCACCATAATAAATTTAACTGTTTCCCCAGGTTGGTAACTGTCAATGCTAACGGATTTGTTGATAATTTATCTTCGGTTTGAATTGCGCTAGGTAGTGACAGCTGCCGTTGTTGAAAACCTGGGAGATTATATATGTACCACGCCCTGAGATAGAAGTATTCTTGCCAACACGAACATATAATGGTATATATACCTAAATATATAACCCTTGATGCGTTTTGCTAATGAGGTTTTAGTTTATTAGTTTACTTTTACCGGTAGTTGTTGATGACTTTTAATTCTTGAGTGAGATAGCTAATTGCAGTCTCTACTAGTTCAATTGATAAACTCTCGTTTATGAGTTTGATTTTATTGCATTAATACAAATCGTTTTCACATGCATATATGCGTTTGTAGTAAATTATATACATACCCTTCATTGGGAGACTACAATCAATAAGGGTGAGCTTGAGCTGTGATTAACAGCAACTGTATAGTTGGAAATACTATAGCAATAGGGCCGGCCGTGAGTGGGTAAAGCACAGTTAGCAAGATAGTCAAGGGGGAAAACTTGATGCAAATTTCATCTTGGCGAAGCATTATTTCGTTTCAATGTTCAATTATCAATTATGGGAAAGGAATAGGTTACCAAAACAATAAACTAAAATCAATAGAATAGCTTACAATTTTATTTTAGGGAGTATTCAGCTGTTATTTGCATCGATTTTCCGATGGAGACTGATGAATTTTGATTTGCCCCCCCCCCCCCCCCCCCCCACATATATGTATGTATGAGGCCCATATATGTATGTATGAGGCCCATATATGTATGTATGAGGCCCATATATGTACTTATGAGGCCCATATATGTATGTATGAGGCCCATATATGTACGTATGAGGCCCATATAGGTATGTATGAGGCCCATATATGTATGTATGAGGCCCATATATGTACGTATGAGGCCCATATATGTATGTATGAGGCCCATATATGTACGTATGAGGCCCATATATGTATGTATGAGGCCCATATATGTATGTATGAGGCCCATATATATACGTATGAGGCCCATATATGTATGTATGAGGCCCATATATGTACGTATGAGGCCCATATATGTATGTATGAGGCCCATATATGTATGTATGAGGCCCATATATGTATGTATGAGGCCCATATATGTATGTATGAGGCCAATATATGTATGTATGATGCCCATATATGTATGTATGATGCCCATATATGTATGTATGAGGCCCATATATGTATGTATGAGGCCCATATATGTATGTATGAGGCCCATATATGTATGTATGATGCCCATATATCTATGTATGAGGCCCATATATGTATGTATGAGGCCCATATATGTATGTATGAGGCCCATATATGTATGTATGATGCCCTTATATGTATGTATGAGGCCCATATATGTATGTATGAGGCCCATATATGTATGTATGAGGCCCATATATGTATGTATGATGCCCATATATGTATGTATGAGGCCCATATATGTATGTATGATGCCCATATATGTATGTATGAGGCCCATATATGTATGTATGATGCCAACATCTGTATGTATGAGGCCCATATATGTATGTATGATGCCAATAACTGTATGTATGAGGCCCATATATGTATGTATGATGCCCATATATATATGTATGAGGCCCATATATGTATGTATGATGCCAACATCTGTATGTATGAGGCCCATATATGTATGTATGATGCCAATAACTGTATGTATGAGGCCCATATATGTATGTATGAGGCCCATATATGTATGTATGATGCCAACATCTGTGTGTATGAGGCCCATATATGTATGTATGAGGCCCATATATGTATGTATGAGGCCCATATATGTACGTATAAGGCCCATATATGTATGTATGAGGCCCATATATGTATGTATGAGGCCCATATATGTATGTATGAGGCCCATATATGTATGTATGATGCCCATATATGTATGTATGAGGCCCATATATGTATGTATGAGGCCCATATATGTATGTATGAGGCCCATATATGTATGTATGAGGCCCATATATGTATGTATGATGCCCATATATGTATGTATGATGCCCATATATGTATGTATGAGGCCCATATATGTATGTATGAGGCCAATATATGTATGTATGAGGCCCATATATGTATGTATAAGGCCCATATATGTATGTATGAGGCCAATATATGTATGTATGAGGCCCATATATGTATGTATGAGGCACATATATGTATGTATAAGGCCCATATATGTATGTATGAGGCCAATATATGTATGTATGAGGCCCATATATGTATGTATGAGGCCCATATATGTATGTATGAGGCCCATATATGTATGTATGAGGCCCATATATGTATGTATGAGGCCCATATATGTATGTATGAGGCCCATATATGTATGTATGATGCCCATATATGTATGTATGATGCCCATATATGTATCTATGAGGCCCATATATGTATGTATGAGGCCAATATATGTATGTATGAGGCCCATATATGTATGTATGAGGCCAATATATGTATGTATGAGGCCCATATATGTATGTATGAGGCACATATATGTATGTATAAGATGTATGTATGAGGCACATATATGTATGTATGAGGCCCATATATGTATGTATGAGGCCAATATATGTATGTATGAGGCCCATATATGTATGTATGAGGCCAATATATGTATGTATGAGGCCCATATATGTATGTATGATGCCAATATCTGTATGTATGAGGCCCATATATGTATGTATGAGGCCCATATATGTATGTATGAGGCCCATATATGTACGTATAAGGCCCATATATGTATGTATGAGGCCCATATATGTATGTATGAGGCCCATATATGTATGTATGAGGCCCATATATGTATGTATGAGGCCCATATATGTATGTATGAGGCCCATATATGTACGTATGAGGCCCATATATGTACGTATAAGGCCCATATATGTATGTATGAGGCCCATATATGTATGTATGAGGCCAATATATGTATGTATGATGCCCATATATGTATGTATGAGGCCCATCTATGTATATTGTAAATATCGTAAATCAACTACGATCATTATAATGCTTAACATTTTCTAAACAGTAGACGAAGGCGGTGTTGGTGTTCATGCCCAACAAACACAGACTACTAATGTGTAAGTAATTACGATCTGACTGATTATTTTGAGCGACGTTGATAGTAATCGCATATCCGTAGCTCAATATGGTAAAACTCATGTATCACATTACAATTAGTGCCACATCAATAGATCCTGTAATAAATAATTAGAACACCAAAGACTCAGGGGTGAAATAAGACACGCGTCCACCTCAAAATACTAACAGAGCTTCAAGCAATGAAAATGAAAAACCAATAGCATGAATTTTATATCCTGTACGTGGGAGGTTTTATATAGTTTTAAGATTTTATATTCCGCCCATGTGAAGAATACCAGGATTTCACTTTTCGGTCGACTTTTTATTGGAATTTTATATATGAAGATTTTTTATTTTTTTAATTTATCTTTATTAAGTGTTTTATATCGCTTATTTCTGTCTTATAACCTGTACATATACTAATTTGTTTATTGTTTTGGTTAGATTCAGCCCTTCTGTAACCTGTATTTTTGGTGAAAACCTGGTATTCTTCGCATGGGCCTTATATTCTAATGAAAATTATGAAAAAAAATTATATATTACAAACTCATAGTATATATATAATAAAAGCTGATCTTATTTTAAACCTAATCCTTATTATGCGTCCATTTTCCCATGGGCTTAATTAAGGTTTCCTTCCAAAAATACATACACGGACTGAATTTGGGACCCAGTCTCGTAACCTCTATAGCCGAAAACCCTATTCAATCCCACAAACAATCCCACCTGCCAATCCATCCCATCTTCAACCTCAACCCCCTACTACTTTTAATCAACAGTGATGAAAACTTTTAGAATGAGATTCGAACTCAGCAAACAATTTCCTCAAACAGAGACGGTGAGAGAGAGAATGCCAAATGAACCAACTTAACTCGGATCAATTTCATTAGTGGCCTATGTATGTACGAGCTACTTACAATGCCACTTAGGTGGACCTAGGCCTTATAGCTATATGGGTTACTAACTGCAGATATCTTACTGATATAATTATTTATCCTCCGATGAAGCCATTGCTAGTATCCACGCGATAGCCCGCAAACGCATGCCTCTATGCGCGGCAGTCGTGGTGTAATATCACGGGAGTAAATTAGGTTAGCTACTTGAAACACAATATGAGACACCGGAGTCAGTAGTTTGTACTGTAGAATGGAATAAGCCGGAGGTATTCGGAACAACAGCGTGCTGAGAATTGGTGATAGTAAAGCTTACTATTAGATTAAGTACATGCAATACATAATAAGGAACTATTATAAAATATATTATATATAACCAAAACTGAAAGTAATGTGTGATGGTATGTACAAGTAAAATTGAAGATTTTATTGATAAAGTATATGTGTTTAACATCCATAGATTGTATAAATTAATAAGTAATTAAACAGGACTAAGGATGATCCAACTCTATAGCAAATGGAGCGGAAAAAATGAATTCGCCACCAGCGGGGATCGAACCCGCGTCTCCCGATAAACGTTCAGGTATGCTAACCACTAACTTCATTTTTTCCGCTCCATTTGCTATAGAGTTGGATCATCCTTAGTCCTATTTAATTACTTAATAATTTAATTGATAAACTTCCAGTTATTTCTAGACAAAGTTGTCTGTTATTAGATTATTTCCATATTATTTTAATAGAAATTATTTCAAAATTACATCGGCTAATGTCGATGGTGGAGGGATCCCGGGGTTCTAGGTATACGATGCGCCGTCACATCACAAGATTTTGTAAGTTAGATCAGGTTCATCATCATGTGTACGTCGTTGACGGGGTGATTACTGAACATCGACAGAGGTGTTGCTGTTCCCAACAACGTCAAAGAGATAGTAAAACCATCTCGTGTAAGATAAACTCATCTTTCAGTACAAGGTACTGTAGGTTAGATAAAGGGACCCATTGTAATTCTATACCAATTGAAATGTTCTCTGATGTCGAAATCATATTGGAGTTGATTTGGCACATAAGCGGACTTTTGACGCAATCAATATACATCCCTCTCCAGGGGAAAATCGACGCAAAGAACAGCAAAATTGATAATCTATACCTATAAAAATCAAATTCTGTCTGTCTCTCTCTCTCTCTCTCTCTCTGTGTTCGAACTCCTCCAAAACGGGCCGAGGGATTGCGCTGGGACTTGGCATGTGTGTATAACTTTAACCAGCGGTCGTTATAGGCCACTTTTCGAAAAGTTTAATTCACTTCAGTACCGGTACCGGTACCGGTACCGGTAGGCCTATACTGGTACCGGTACGCCAGTAAGCCTATACTGGTAGTGGGAAATACTGGGTAACCCGCCTCGGGTATTGCCTGCTAGTATCGTATAAATTCAAGTTGGAAAGTAAATTAATATATGTGTTTTTATTGTTTAGCATGTTTGCAGTGTGAAGTCATTAGATACATTGATTGGCAATATTCCAGGGTTCTTATATTTACAATAAAGAAATGGAATAGTGCAGATTTTATTGACTGACTGTCTGTCTAGTCGGAATGTCTGTACGACCTATTTCAGACTAAGTTGCTTATATGGTAACAATGATTGCCAGATGTATTGTGTATTAGTCCGAAAGAAAATAAATCCGAGTACTTTATTTACAAACTGGCATAAATTTATCGCTCTGTCAACCAACCGCCCAAATGCGTCTCTTGGAATTATTCACATTAACATTCGGGTTTGGACTACATACTCTTTCGGTGTTGCAGGAGGTTTAAGATTGGGATGCTCACATCTTAGTGAAAAATAAATCAAGTGTCCTACTGGTTCTTATGGTCCGCTTTGAATGCCATATTATGCGACACATTTCGAGATTAATACAGCTATGATTCCCATTCACTTTCCCATCTTCCCACATTCCCATTTTCTCACCGATCCTCCTAGACTCTGTGAAAATGGACTGGGCCAATTCCGACCTTTACCAAAATTATGTTTTTTCCTTTTTTTAAAGAATATCTAGTTTTAAAGATATTTTGAAATGTGTTCTGAACTATGTTGAAAACGTTTCTGAACTATGTATAAAACATGTTCACATTTTTAAAAAATCTATAAAAATTCCGAAGAAAAGTCCGAATTGTCCGTCTCCAAATCTCAAAGTTTTAAAGTCCAAATCTACCGTCAAACTTTATAGAATATCACATAGTTGCAGCTCTCATTCGCGTAACTTAGAAATTGAAATTGTCACTTCCTCTTAATTTGATCGCGAACCGCATAAACTTCCATGTATCAGCTTGTACAATCATAGACAATAATGACTCCTCTATAATAACAGGGTATTGCATGAAAACTTTATAGAAGTAAAAGTGTCTCAGTCTGTACTCACAGATACTCCCATTGGCGATATCTCCTTTGCAGAAGTGAAGGCTGCTGCAAAGAGCATTAAGACCAATCGTGCCTGTGGAGTAGATGGTGTTCCCCGTGAGGTCTTTAAAATACCAGTGTCTGGAGCTCCTTCACCTCATCTTAATAGACATGTACAGAAAAAATGAGTCCACAAGAAATTAAATCAAATCAGTTTGTGCCACTTCCATTGAAGGGCAACCTAACACATTCATTTTCGTGGAATCTCGTTGATCTCGATTGTTACAAAGCTATACAATAGAATTCTATTAAATCGCTTCAGTGATCCTGTTGAGAGAGTGCTACGTGGAAATCAGAATGGGTTCCGTAAAGGTCGTGGGACCATGGAGCCCGTTTTGGCATTTTAGCAGAAGGATAATTGAATATTTTCAAAAAGAGAGACGGGCGGCTGGTATCTTTGTTGACTTCTTCAAGGCCTTTGATTCAGTCTCTCGCTCACGTATGTTCAGCATACTTTCATTATATGGGATTCCTGAGGAAATTATCATCAGATCACTATACGATGGTTCGACAACGTTTGCGTCTACATTGATGGTGACACAGATCCAATCGTTATATGGTTATATGGGGAGTCCTCCAGGGTGACGCACTTGCACCATTCTTATTCATAATTGTGGTTGACTATGTTCTACTATGTCCTTAGATTATCATAATGACGATGGGGTGATGGTAACACCACACACCTACTGGCACCAGAAGCTCCTAGAATCACTAGAGGGAACCCAACGGCTCTTTAGCTTATTAGAAAAGGCTGCCTTTGGTGTTGTTGGTCTTTTTGTTAACTCCAAGATGGCCCAACCCTTGGACAGTTAATTTCGAAAGTTCCCAGGAAATGTCTGATCGTGTGAGCATATGAACAACGGATAGTATGCTTGAGCATGTAGAGAGTACGTAAGGGAGAGGCATGGGCAGCATTGAATGGGCTTTCCAGGATTTCTAAGTCACATAGAATTCATCGGAAACTTAAGGTCCGATTATTTAGAGCAGCAGTAGTTCCAGTGGTCCTCTATGGGAGTCCAGGCTGGGATCTAAATGCTGAGGACACCAAATCTCTGGATGGCACATTCACAAGAATGCTACGCCGGGTTCTTTGTGTCAAGTACAATGCACACATCTCCAACCAGACACTATATAACATTGGAGGTGTCTCATTGGTTCCCCCAAGCTTGACACTAGAACAACGCCGACTCTGCTTCGCAGGGAGGACCATGATGACCAGCCCGTGCACTTTCTGCAAATGCCAGTAGAAATTAATTATTCCCAAAAATGTAAAAGCTCAGCTGATAAATAATATATTCATGCTGACCAGAATATTATAATATTGTAAATCTGTTCAGTATTACCTTCTGTATATGGGCCTAATATAACTAAAAATGCCAAGTGGCGACCTAAAGTGTGTGACCAAAGTGGGCGTCGGTCGCAGTGGGCAACCTCGTGGGCGACATAGTGGCGACCAAGTGAGCGCTTCGCAGGACATTGCTTTCGCCGTGAGGACCAGCCAGTGCATAATCTTGTACTTTGGCAGCCTCATGGAGTGAATAAGCATGGTAGACAGCCCATGACTTTCTTGAGACACCGCTTAAAGGAAACTGGCCTTGAAGATGCGGAAAATCTCACGAAAAAATGGGAGATTGGGAGTTGTGGCGGCGTAATTTCGTTGATAAGCCGGCATAGCATTCTTAATGCACACAATGCAATGCAGCACGCCAATTATGATTGCATGATGGTGGAAAAAATAATTTTGTTAGGCCAACATAGCATCTCAATGTGCAGCTGCAATGTAACAGGCCGATTATAGTAGAAGTTGTTGTCAGACCTTATTCAAGATTGGTTATAAAATCAGACCTTTATGATTTATGATTCATACCCCCTGTTTGAACTGCCGGTCGTCCGGTACATTTCGACAGCTGTCTAGCTAAGCATCTCATTCCGATTGTCGAAACTATTATAGGCCTATATCTACATAGGCCTACATCACTCCAGCAATAAAAGAGTAAATCCTAGTTAGCATGAGAGAGGGCTGTCAATTACACATGTGATTTAATACTGAGAGCTCCCAATCAAGGTCATAAAAGCAAACAAAAACAATTGGAGAAGCAGGATATTTATTTGGCTTTATGCCGAAGGAGGTAGTACAACAGGCATTAGGGGGAATGACAGACATTCGCGCATTTCTGCATCCCTAATAACAACTCCGAGAAGGCAGAAATTCGATTCTTCGGTTAGAATTTGCAAGCGGAGCTGCGTTGATTGACAGGTGTCACGCGGAATCCGAGCCGCTCAAACGCAGGACGAAGCATCGCGAGCGCCGCGGAATAAGAGATGGAGGAGTGAGTACTGTACGACTAACTTATAGCGAACTGGAGGAGCCACTCGGGTGGTGGTATTAAATTAGATTTGCTTCTTATCATCATGAAATTGTAAGATGGACAGATGACGCGGAGATAACCCAAGGAAGCGGGGTCGCCTAGCTGAGGTGCAAAATAAGGCGATCCTGCTGAATCCAAAGCGCGCGGCAATGATTGACACCTCACATCCTAAGAATGAAGATTGGAAATCCCCAACTAATCTTCCTGTCCATTCAGGATAGACAGGTCAAAACTTCGTTTAAAGCAAATTGACACATTGAATGCCGCACATTGCTTGCTTTGGGAAAAGGGGAATCAATGATGCACTCCTGCAACAAAGTAAAAGGATTATAAATTATGCTTCCTTTACGCGCAATGGTTGATGTTCATTGAAATTTGATGGCTGTAACTTTGGAGTTAGGGTGTGGCATATTATAACTTGGGCGTTGTAAAATGCAATGATAGAAAATGGATGTTGTTTTATTTTCATAATATCGTTTTATTTTAAATGATATTGCGGATATAAAGAAATATTAATTACCTGGTTATTAACAACTCTTTATTAAAGTGAAAAAGTGAAGGATTTACATGCAAAATACTGACGGTAATAAAGAACAGAGAGATAAACTAAACTACTACTGTTATACATAAAGTAGGCAACGTAGCCTATCTCTTAGATATACATGACATATATATTATGTATATTTTGTTATATAAAGTAAAAGTAAAAGTAAATTTTCTTCGGCCGCTAGGACAGGGATTACGCACAAAGTCTGACGACTTATTTCCAGTGCGGTCCCCCCAGAACTTTACTCCCCAGAGGAAACTCCAGTACTCATTTAGCTACCACTTAAGGATGCAAGGCAGAGATAAGCCCTGGCTGGTCCCTTTAAAGCATTCGTGCCGAAACGAAAACTGCCCTGGCCCATGTGAGGATCGAACCCACGACCTACGGAAGATGTGAATTCAATGCAACCACTACACCACAGACCTATATATATTATTATGTAAATGTATAACTTGTTATAAAGAGTAAACAAATGCCGCGATTGCAATTGTTACTTTAGTGGGAATGGTAATGAAAATAAGCAATCATTTTATTACGCACGCAGTATACACACACAATTAATGTGCTGGCTGGATTCGATTCTGTATTTTCCAATTGTCTAGCAACAAAGAAAAATTATTCGCCGTTTTCCATTATGAATTTCAATTATTTATCATCTTGACTCTTTAGTTTTAAATTACAAAAATCAAGTGTAAAACGATTATTGACTGAAGGCCTGGGGCACAATAAGATTTACATATAAATATTTGTATATCTTCAACAATAAATGAATATGACTGAAATGTCTCCCATAATTAGAACAGTTCTTTGTTGTTCTGGCGAATTCAACTCATGTGATAATGGAATACGGGTAGGGGAGACCGTTCAATATGCTATTGTTTGTATGGGAAAAAATTGTTGATAGAAAAGAAGTTGCATCACGGGATGTATGTATATACACAAAACACATCGCTAGCAGGGATGATTGACTGTGGATTGTGTGCTGCGCTGCCCAGGTATATATGCAGTAGAGGTACAGTACCGGTACGGTAGGCTGTTAGAGCATCCACCATCAATCCTGGCATCCTGTCAATTAGGGGGTATTGTGAAGGGGTTTTGCAATTAGAAGCAGTAAACGCTTGCCGCCGTATTTGGAGGAGTAATAATGGAGGCTAGTTACTCCGATTAACTGACAGCCGTGTCTGCATCATCTGTGGCCTGCGCCACATGAAATATAGGCCTACACATGCTGAATCTGCGTGGAGAATTATGCTGCTCCCAAAAACACATTACAAATAATTGAAAAAAAAAATACTAACGAGAAAGAAAGACTGTAATTAAAGGTTGATTAAAGTAATTATTCGATATTCCGGTATGAGACAGTGGGTAAACTGGACGCAAAACCCGCGCAGGGCGAATTAATATCCCGCCTCAATGTTAAATTCTCAATTTAGGGAAAGGAGCAGGTTACAGTGGCACGTTATTTTAACCAACAACAATAAACTTTTAAACACAATAGAACAGGTTACAGGTTTGATTTTTAAGAGTAATCAGCTGTTATTTGCGTCGAACTTTCCCTGGATAGGGATGAATTTTTATTGCGTCCAGTTCCCCCCCCCCCCCCCCTCCCCCCCCCTCCCCCCCCCCCCCCCTATCTGTACGGTTTAACTGTACTGTCTCATATAAACTAAGTTCTGCCATACGCATATGAAACTGCATATAACCTATCATAGCGCTCATTCTGGTTTATCATGATATTTAACATCGCTCTTAGGTCATCAAATGCAAAAGTTAAGGAAACTTTCATGCAGCAATATGTTATATGACTTATTATGTAATGATCAATTGTTGAGACCAGCAAAGAAACTGAAAGTAAATATGACCGCGGAAATGTTTAGGGATGTGCAGTAGCACTTTAAGAAATTACATTGAGTAAAGGGAGTTGAATTCATCTTCAGCTCTGCACTCCAGTGACAAAAAATAGGTCTATTTATTTTGTACGTGTATTTATTTCTTTTAATTAATTTTGAAATCAAACAATTCCTTCCACTCCGTTTCCCAAATGCCTTGGTTCCCATTTATCGACCACTCCAAAGATGAAAGCCCT
Organism: Nemertoderma westbladi; assembly: GCA_032718475.1. Lineage (NCBI taxonomy): Eukaryota > Metazoa > Xenacoelomorpha > Nemertodermatida > Nemertodermatidae > Nemertoderma > Nemertoderma westbladi. The sequence continues at coordinate 29,353 of JAUCBJ010000299.1, read as the reverse complement.
CAGGGTTGGGCTAGAATGCAGCGTGTAAATCATTGTGCCCAAATAGTGCTGCCCCATCTAGGGATCGAACTCGGGCTTCCAGATTGGAATCCCAGTAATGCCACAACTAGACAAAGCTGCTGATTATTAAATTATAATTAGATTTTGTGAAGGAATGAATAATTTTTCAATTTGAATACAGAATATTGACCATAGAAAAACCTAATGTTATTATTATTATGATTGGATCAGCGTTCAGGTTGTCTAGGAGATTACAGCATCGGTGTTACAATCCAACCGGAAGAATTTGGGAGTTCGATCAATCAATCAATCAATCAATCCGGGATGGCCCGGTCCATTGTTATTACCAATCAATAATATGAATAGCTTTATATGTAGCACCCCAACACCAATAAACAGAAGATACAGTGTAATTGGAAAGAATACTGGTAGGGTGAATAATGAGACCACGAGATAACGATAACGAGCCCTAACAGCTGAATTAAATATTATATACTGTAACATAGCAGCGTAACCAATTCACACTTGCTACCACATTATTCATAAAAAATACTGTAGGTAAACCCCTCAAGCCTAGCTGTCAACAACCAAAAAACGATAAGAAAATAACACAATAGGCCCCTGACGAAATCTGTAGATTAAGCAATTGGAAGATAAGAAAGCACCAGAGAAAGAGTCCTTCAGCCTAAATCATATCAGCAATTGTATTATTAACCTACTGACGGACTGGTATAGTGGTCAGTGGACCTCACCCAATAACTGAAACCTTTATCAGCAACTCTAAGCTTGTCAGTTTTCTCAGCAGCTAGATTAATCGCAACGCTACCCTCAAATAACACGCGCTAGCGAGCGAAAGTGTCCCTCAATCTACGTAGAATATCGAATCCCATTCTGACAACCAACATGCGGCGAACAACTGCAAAAGTTGTCATCGCCTATTGATATTTGCCACGGGGTATATAGTGCGCAATAGGTTGGAATGATTGACAGCCCGTAGTGAAGCAAAACTCTGCTGAATAACAATTGAACATGGAAGAAATTAGTTGCAGAAATGTCATTTTGGCCTAGATAAACACATTTGATGAGCGCACAATAAATTTATTTGCTCGTAATCTTTGGACTTGTTTGTGAATAACTGCAGTCAATGTTCAATGTAGATTCGAATAATACATTTATATTTCTTAGTATATATGCGAGATGTAAATGCAATAAATTATTAGAGGATGTTCTGGAAATATATAGCAAGGCTATTCGAACATCGAAGTGGCGAAAATAATAATTCCGATTCGCCCCGGGAGGTAAGAAGGTGAAGTTTTATTCATTGCGATTAAATTGTAGAAAAAGTGCGGTCAAGGTTCAGAATCTGAGCAAACTGAAATTGAACTGTGTTATTAAAATGTAATATAAAAATATGTAGGGGCCTATTGTAAACGAGAGGGTAAAATTTGAACGTTTTTGTTTTATTTTTTCAAATAGGGGTACAAAATTTCACGGTGATTTTAATGGTAAAATCTGCATCGCTATACGACTTTTAGTTCATGAGATACAGCTATTTAAATATTCCACTATTTTAATAAAATTATTAGTTATTATTATAACTATATTTACATAACTAAATATATCTTTAATTCTTAACTATATTCTAATTATCACTGCAGAAATGGACTCAGCGTAATTTTTAGACGTTAGAACATGTCTTAATTATCGATTATAACCAATTATGGTTATTGATTATTATGTATACAGAATAATGGGCCGGAGTTCCAAAATGACGTCATCAATGTCATTTTTTCGAAAAATACAAAATTTTATGAAAAAATGACATTTGTGACGTCGTAACTTTTGATTGCAACAAACTTTGAAAATCTGCCCCATTATCTGTCGACACAATCAGTACCTACAAGCAAGCAAACAGTCGGCCGAAGCCGGAGGCGACCCGAAGGCTCCTTTTTCGATAGCTGCTACCCGAGGGTAGGGGTGGGCGCTACTCCTATCCCAAGATTTGCTCCCAGTTATTTAACTGGTACTCATTTTATCGACCCCAGTGGATGAAAGGCTGAGTAAATCCGTTAAGAAATGGCGGAGGAGATAGATTTTTAGTAAAAAATAAGCACATTGGAGAAAAATCCAGGTAAACATTTGAGTTTGAATTTCGCGCAAAACCATATCCTATTGGTTAATATTTATTATGTGAATAATCAATAAGCAATTGGTTATAATCGATAATTAAGACATGTTCTAAGGTCTAAGTTAAAAGCATATTTGGCAAAAAAATATCTTAACCCCAGTATACCGAAAACCAATAATATGCCAACCAACCCCCTCCCTTCAACAGTCTGCTGAAACACGTCACTCCCAATTTTAACCAACTCCAAAATATATTTCGCATGTCGCTTTAAAAAGGAATCATAATTGTAGGCCCATCACGCTTTTTTCACATCAACGGCTGTCGATTCGAGTTAGAAGAGAAGTAAACGTCAGCGTTAGGTACGGTACCGGTAGCCTTACCTACATGCTACATGCTTACCATGCGACGGCACCTTAAATGCTGATGTCCCTTCCAATTTGCAACCCCGTCAGTTTCGTAATGCAATTATAAATAAAGACGAAGGAATTACCACTGCGGAATCAACCGCGTACACATTAATAGGCCTACATAAGCAATCGGATAAGAAAACACAACTATTTATGAATATTGTGGGGCGAGCCACGAAGTCTTCGTGAGCCCTTTTAAGGTAGCGATATACAAAGGGTCGACTGTCTGTCATCATCTTTGGAAATGTTTGAAAGTTAATTAAGTCTGTCAATCATGAATAAAAATGAGCCAAAGCTTAGTGCACTATGTCATTATGTTTAGTGCTTAACTATGTTTATGCTAAGTCATAACTTTAGTGCTTGTCATTATCTAAAGTTTAGAAATTCTTACATATTTTTTTCGAAGTTATTTTTGATCTGTCGGCCGTCCATTATGTAACCAATGGTGGGAGTGGAGTGGCCATGTCCACTAATTCTACTAAACAGAGGCTTAACTAGATGCAGTGCTGCGCGAAGGCCCCACGAAGGTGTAATATACTGTTTGCGACATGAAGTCGGGGTAATCTGAAGTACAATTATATGAATTATTGATGTTTAACGCCGGCATATAAGCCGGCGTTAAATATAATTATTATACAATACATATGAATAAAAAGAAAGCTTCATTTTTTTGTAATTGTAATAAGTTTTTTGGTTATGAAACTAAACACTACTGAGAACTCAAAGATTTTGAGACTTTGTTAACACTTGTTGCAATTATTGGCGAAATGCAATGTCATTTGCAATGTCGTTTCATTCTCGCTTCTTTCCATAAAACAAAACGTTATTAATTGCTGAACAATAAAACCACAGTATGCAACTAAAGCATATTGCCTAGGGCCTAGAAATACTCCTAAATTCACTTAGGAGGAAAAGATCTCCCAGCGCTCAATACATAAAATGAGGGTCTAAAGAGTAAATTCTCTATAAACCTCAAGGTGGCGTACTAAACTAATGATGCCTCATCAATATAAACAATGCCGCGGTATCCCCCAAGTTAAACGAAAACTACAAGGAATAATTTAAAAAATAAATTTTCCCAGGGTGTTTTACATCCAATATCATAGCATATAAAAATAATGTAGGTAATGTCCGTCCGTCTACAGTTACATCTTTAACGTTGAGTCAGGCGTTGTCACATTATCGGTAAAGTTGTACGTACATTCATAGTAGTTACGAAATGTTACGTTTTGTATTAATTTTATAGGTTATTGCGCGGTGTATTATTGTATTTGTAACCAGGTAACATAAAAGACCCCCTTGGAAATAAGTTAAAACGCTGCGTCGAACCCCCCCCCCCCCCCCCCCCCCTTCCCCTCTATTTGCGATCCAATACCAAGACAACTAATACCGGTGCACTTTGGTTACAAAATACAAAACCTCTGTATTTTTCGTCACAAATACAGTGGAAGCCGCATACATTTTATTAATTATATATTATAATGTGCATAACAAGCAAATATTGATGATCCCCATCTCACATACAGGCAGATGTCCTATCGTCCGATACGATAAGCTTTCAAAGGGAGCCATCGGAAGCAAACAGGAGGACAACAACGCTGGTTACTGTATCATTTCGGTCTCCCAGGGTTGGCACCGGAAAGCCTGACTAATGGACCTCCGGCCGAGGACATTGAGATACCGTGCGGAGCGCGGAGAGGGCCTCTCTTCCTCTGCGTCGTAAAGCACCGAGATTGAAGCTCTCGGCACATAGATGCGCCACCCCACACACAGGATGAGCCCCCCATCGATACCCCTTTCTAGCGGATTAAAAATTCCCCATTCGTGAGCGATGATATCACCCGCAATCTCAACGCATATCAAATTAAAAGCTTTTAAGTTTATTTTCGCCCTCATTATGTTCTATACATAATAAATATTAGAATAGGCCTGACTTGAGTGTGCTCTATTACAGTCCAGGACAGGATATGAAATATTAATGAGTATACTGTATATACCCACAGGCCACAGGTAGTCCTTATATATTTCTCATTATGGCTTATAATCAGATCGGAATAAGATTTATTTTCATATACATAGTGTAGGAACACGTAATGATTGGAGGGGGGGGGGGGGGGGGGGGGGGGCTTGATGCAATCATAATTGAACCATCTGCTGAGGAAAATCGACGGGAGTAATATACCAGAGCAAAATTAAACCTATGAAATTGTCCTCGTTTATTGTTTTGGTTACAATAAAGTCCCACTGTATCCTGCCCCTTTGCCTTCCCTCCTTAAGCGCAGGGAAATTTGAAAAATCTTTTTTTTTTGTTTTATACAAGTTGATAGTTTTTAATAATTATCATTCGAAACACTCTATTACAATATATTATTATTAAATTCTACGCTAAATCTAACTACAAAGTTAATTACTAATTATCTACGGTAATTAATGTAGAACAATGGCTACAGCCACCAAACAATTCAAAATAAAACGCAACCAAAAAAACCTACCCTACATACATAGGTAACAATCCAAAATAGAAAAAAATATTAATCAAAAAGTTCTAGTAACACAACGGAATGTTATGGTACACACAAAGGTATACCAAAGTTTATACCAAACCGCGTTTATACGGTTTGGTGTTGGTATATTAGTAACTAAACCAACAACATTATAGTGATTCTAGAACACTATATACAGTGTGAAACAAACTAGGTGGGATAAATTCATTAAGTAATTTGGTGGGATTGGGTTGTTGTAATAAAAACACTGAGTTTACGTTATTAATTAACACGTAGTAGTAACTATATGGGAACTATACCAGACAGACGCGTATTGCACCACAACGAATATAGAGAGCCAATAAGAAGGCGGTAGTTAGTTAGTTAGTGGGGCAGGAGACCCGGTAGATGGGCCTTCTGTGAGAGGTCGCAGAAGACGAAGGGCGAGTAGGGGTAGTAGGGGTTGTGTGTGGCGGCGGCGGGTAGGTGGTGGGGCACCGGCACGGGCAGCGGGGGCGCCAGGGCGCCGGCCGACTTGTAGGGGTGGAAGCGAGACAGCGCCCCTAGCGGGCTGTAGGTGCGCTTACTCAGCGTGGGGCTCAGCGGGGTGCTCGCGGCGGGTTGCAGGGCCTCCGTGGTGCAGTGCGACTTGAGGTGCTGCAGGAGGTCCTCCGACGTGAGGAACTTGCGCGCGCATTGCGCGCCCGATGTCACCCAACTGCAGACGTACATGGGGGGCGCCGCGGTGTCTGGGGCCGTGTGGGCGGCGGCTGGGTGGGGCAGGGCGGCGGCTGGGTGCGGTAGGGCGGCGGCTGGGTGCGGTAGGGCGGCGGCCGGGTGCGGCGCGCCACCCGGGTAGGCCAGGGCGGCCCCCGGCGGCGGGAGGAGACCCGGCAGCAACTCCAACCCCCCCGGGTGGCAGCACGCCGACCCCACGGCGGCGAGACTCACGGCCGACTTGCAGTTGACGCAGAGCGGATCCCGACAGACGGGCAGCAGGGCCGGGAGGCCCCCTAGCGTCTGTACGCGCGCGTAGGCGAGGTAGGGGGAAGCGGGGGGGAAGAGGGGGGCCGCTCGGGGGGGCGAGGGGGAAGCCGGTCGCGGGGGGGAGCAGACGCAGGGGCCCCCGCTGGGGGACGGCTTGCAGGGGGAGCCGCGAGGGGGGCTCCCCGTGGTGGAGGCCGGGGGGGACAGCGCCGAGGGGGCGGGGGGCAGCGGGCACCCGAACCGAGAGTGCAGCGCGTAGATGTGGGAACTGAGTAGCGAAGCCGCGTCGACGCAACCGCGGTAGAGAGGCTGGTGGGCGTCGGTTTCCGTGGTAACAACCGGCGGCGAGACTGTCGGCTTGGTTAGGATCAGATCGCGGTAGGGTTTGAAGGATTTCTCTCCCGCGCCGCTGGGGGGCGTTCGGTTGTCTACGGGGCTGATTGTCGCTACTGGTTTGCGGACCAACAAGGCGGTCGGCTGGGTCGGTAGGTCCTTACCGATGTTACTGCAGGTCGCCGCAAGGAGAGCCAATGGTGACTTCTTAGAATCCAATTGCTGTAAAAATAAAATAATAATTCGATTATATTATACTACTGTATCTGTGTATTGATCTGACAAAAACAGCAGTATATTGTAGCCTATAGCCCTACCGACCGATACATCCATTCAATAGGCCTAGAACAAACATGTTCTGCTTCACTGCAGACTGCACTTTGAAGTTCCAGAAGAAATAAATAAATTGGAAATCGCATATCAGGTCAGCCATAATCATACATACTGACATACAGTCATACACATTGTGTTGCCGTATCTCTTAGAATCAGAGAATTAGGCCTTGGGCGTGGTAGAACCAAATACGGGAGAAAGACTTTACAGCTTTATATTATTATTTTATTTTATTATTATTATTAAAGTTCAAAGTATATATACGAATACGACATAGACAAGGGCATAAAATCAGTAGGCCTAAATCAGGAAGCAACATACACTGATACATCTGTACGGTACATATGAACAAAAATAAAACTAATATTTCCGACAGTCAGACCGGATTAATAATAATAAAAAATAGGCTACTCACCATTGAAGTAGGTGGAGGAGGTTGAAGGTATTCCGAATGAAGAGCTCGTGAAACTGTGGTAGCCATGACTGATACCAAAATAGGTCGAGAAAATTAGGGAGAAAGTGTGACTGAGAATACTTTCGAAGACTTCAATATAAACAATGTCGACGTATTTCCTAAGAGTGTGTCAGACAATAACAGTTGGTTGTAACGTTGGTATCACAAAAAATATAAGTGAAAGTCCACAAAATTGTAAGACGGTAAAACTTAACGTAATTTAAGTTGGAAATCGATTAAAGAATTAATTAAGACTAAGAAGAAGACAGCATCTGGTTGTGAGTGGAAATAATGGTTAGGGATGCGAATTCCATATCTATATGGGGTAATAATCCCGCCCTCCCCTGAGTACCCAGGAGACGTCCAGCCAATGGCAACCCCGTAACTAACCAACCAAAGGCACACCATTCGTCAGCGGAGTGAGATTGCCGGAAAGCAGGCCTCCCATTGGTCACACCCGATGTCAATAAGTTTACCCTGGCAGCGGCACCATCAAACGGCCCAACGATCAATCAAGCAACCGTGACAACTGTCAATCAATGTAGCCTAATGTGCAGTTTCAACTTTGAAGTCGCCGGTCCTTTCTAATTGGTTCCAGTGAATTTGAATAGTTTATTAGGTTGGGTTTGTGGCTGTTATGGTTATGGCTCTGAACTACCAGCCAAGATACTTTAACCTAAACATATTACAAGTGATTTGGGTTGCTTTAATAATCCTTCTGCAATAATCCCTACAGCCTTAGTTTGGGTATATTAACATTATTAAATGAATACATTGCATAGCATATATGTTACCCTTTTTCTTTATTTTTATTGAATTGTAATTTATTGCCCGGTTGTCAACTTGTCTAGCTAGATTTTGCATTGGTTCTATGGAGGGACGGCATTTATTCAAAGACATACTTCTTTGACTGGGGGTATACATTTTAGTTACTCAGCCAAAACATACATTGTAATTAATTATTATAATTCTAATACTTCAATTGTATTTCGCCGAATAGAGTTATATGTTGCGAAGGTAGAAATATTTTGGATAAATTTTTCACTTGAAGGGATAATAATTCTTATAGGCGGTCTATTTCAAAGAACAGTTATAAAACATATTTACCAGTTGGTTGCTTTTTATTAGAGACACGCAATAATGAAAGAGTGGCATTGCTGGGGTGGTATTTCTGAATTAATGTAAATGGATAAGATTAACACAATATAGAGCTAGCTATGTGTCATATTAATGTTAGTTTCTCCTCTGAGATCTGCCTCCAGCCTCCAGTTATATTGAGAGCTATTAAACACATATACTCGACTTACCAAACATTCACTTAACTATATAAACTTATAGCGGCCTATAACCATAAACACTGCACTCTGCACTTTTTTTATGCACTGGCTTGGCCCTTTTTTATTCATGATTTGTTATTTTGCACCGCTCTGGGAATTGTTAAGGTGCGGGCTTCACGGTGCCCCATCTATAAAACTATCAGAACTTCACATAGAAATAGCTGAAATGATCGTTACAAAAACGATTTTATTTTCTATTTTTATTTTTATTTTTCCACTTGTAAAAGCCGTATTTTTTCAAAATTCTCTGAAACTTCGTTTTTATAATATTTGTCATTCGTTTATTATTTTCATCTACATTTGCGTTCATCATTAATGTTATATCTGTAATAAAACTAAATTCTTGTCGCTAATGACCTTTGAGTGTTCCATATACTTCCCCTTGTGCTGCTTTTACTTGCACACTACTCAACATTAACATTACATACTATGATAAGCTATCTTTCAATCCGGGTATAACAAACCACTACTGGGACCAGCAAAGCTTGATGTTATTATAAAATATAATCATTTTTTTTTAATGTTTTAGTGCGACTTCTGCAACTTCTGACAAGAATCCATAAATGAGGTGAATTAAAGGTCTTCCTTGAACTTCCTTCCTATACAGACTGTATACAGTAGTAGTCGAGTCAGTTGTTTTGCATAGGCTTTCTTCAACTTACCTCCATTGCATATTATAATATCGCCGGCATCTTATTGTAAATATAAAATAAAATAATTTATAGGCCAACCACATAGACTCAGACACATAGATGCAGATTCAGTACGATAATCACAGTCACAGAGACTCAGATTCAGATTCAGTATAGGCCAACCACAGTCACAGAGACGCAGATTCAGTTGGCCAACCACAGTCACATAGACGCAGATTCAGTAGGCCAACCAAAGTCACAGAGACTCAGATTCAGTGGGCCAACCACAGTCACAGAGACTCAGATTCAGTAGGCCAACCACAGTCACAGAGACTCAGATTCAGAAGGCCAACCACAGTCACAAAGACTCAGATTCAGTAGGCCAACCACATTCACATAGACTCAGATTCAGTAGGACGACCACAGTCACATAGACGCAGATTCAGTAGGCCAACCACAGTCACAGAGACTCAGATTCAGTGGGCCAACCACCAACCACAGTCACAGAGACTCAGATTCACTATAGGCCAACCACAGTCACAGAGACTCAGATTCAGTTGGCCAACCACATTCACATAGACTCAGATTCAGAAGGCCAACCACAGACACATAGACGCAGATTCAGTAGGACAACCATAGTCACAAAGACTCAGATTCAGTAGGCCAACCACATTCACATAGACTCAGATTCAGAAGGCCAACCACAGACACATAGACGCAGATTCAGTAGGACAACCATAGTCACAAAGACTCAGATTCAGTAGGCCAACCATAGTCACAGAGACTCAGATTCAGTAGGCCAACAACAGTCACAAAGACTCAGATTCACTAGGCCAACCACAGTCACAGACTCAGATTCAGTAGGACAACCGCACAGTCACAGAGACTCAGATTCAGAAGGCCAACCACAGTCACAAAGACTCAGATTCAGTAGGCCAACCATAGTCACAGAGACTCAGATTCAGTTGGCCAACCACAGTCACAAAGACTCAGATTCAGTTGGCCAACCACAGTCACAAAGACTCAGATTCAGTAGGCCAACCACAGTCACAAAGACTCAGATTCAGTAGGCCAACCACATTCACATAGACTCAGATTCAGAAGGCCAACCACAGACACATAGACGCAGATTCAGTAGGACAACCACAGTCACAGACTCAGATTCAGTAGGACAACCGCACAGTCACAGAGACTCAGATTCAGAAGGCCAACCACAGTCACAAAGACTCAGATTCAGTAGGCCAACCATAGTCACAGAGACTCAGATTCAGTTGGCCAACCACAGTCACAAAGACTCAGATTCAGTATGCCAACCATAGTCACAGAGACTCAGATTCAGTAGGACAACCACCTACACAGAGACTCAGATTCAGTGGGCCAACCACAGTCACAGAGACGCAGATTCAGTAGGACAACCACAGTCGCAGAGACTCAGATTCAGTAGGACAACAACAGTCACAGAGACGCAGATTCAGTGGGCCAACCACAGTCACAGAGACTCAGATTCAGTAGGACGACCACAGTCACATAGACGCAGATTCAGTAGGCCAACCACAGTCACAGAGACTCAGATTCAGTGGGCCAACCACAGTCACAGAGACTCAGATTCAGTGGGCCAACCACTGACAGTCACAGATTTTGTACATGCTTGTACAGATTTTGACAGGCAAACTTTGTAACGCGGAATTTTGTAAGCGGAACGGCTATTAACTTATTGAAATTAATATAAACTAAAACATTAATTTATTAAATTCACTGAATTCAATCCAAAAAAGCCATTATTAGTACTAAGAAATGCATACAAACTTTTTCTTTTCCGGGCCCATATGATGTATATATACCAGACTTTCTGCCGTTATATTTCACTTTGCACTTAACCCCATGTGAAGAATATATACCAGGTTTTCACTAAAAACCTAAGTTACAAAAAGGCTGAATATAACCAAAACAATAAACGTATTAGTATCTGTACAGGTTACACCCCACGAAAGAAATGAGCGCTTTAACACACTTTGGAGAAATTTACAAATATATACAAATTCTTCATATGTAAAATTGCAATAAAAAATCGACCTAAAAGTGAAAAACTGCATGGTATTCTTTCCCGTGTCTCATAAATTTTAAATTGACCAGTGAATTCTCTGCCCGCCATAATAATGTTGCTGCTAGCTATCTACAGTATACCGGTATATTCCCTATCCATTCATCCAAACCTCTCGTAAATAGCACCAATTACTATTCCCGGTATACAAATGGGTTGGCAAAGTACCTTACCGGACCCCCTGCAAGAAACGGGACAATAGACCTAATCCAGTGGGCCACATCATTAGTGGGGGCCCTACACCCAGTCAACCAATTGGGCCAACCCGCCCAGCCCAACACACAATGCCTAAATGGGACGGGGAAGAAATCTTCCGCTCCACTGCACCCTTTACCTAACAGAAAGGCTCCCACTGCTCGCGCGGTGACTTCAAAGCTAGACCCAAGTTGTTTTTACCCCATTGACCGACATTGCTTCGACTTTGAAGATTGCCGACTGGTTTTCCGGAATGGGGCCCTCAGTAAGGAATATTGACAGCTTGATGGATAATGGGGGAGGTACTGTATAGGCACAAAACACGCCTATTCACCATTCAACCCCGGCATGTACGTACACTACAGTCGGCCCTTAGCAGTATAGGTATACTCTTCACACAATAGACTGTAGCTGCCCAGCCCACAACCTGGGGACTTTCCGCACTAAAAAGGCGCTTTTATACACCTCTAAAAGAACCGTGGTGTAATTATTTCTACTTTGATGTTTACCGACAAACCTCCGCCGTGTCACAGACCTGAGATTTAACTTGTATACATCAGTAGCATAGAAAAAAGTAGCATACGAAATGTGGGTAATATATATATGGTTGGGTTCGTGGTTGATTAACTCAGACGTATGTTATCTGGCACTGTCTCATAAAGTAAGTAGACCGTAAAAAACAACGATTTTACACAACTCGCCATAATTATCTGCTCCAAGTTCCCATGTCAAATTAATTTAGCATTTTACTTCTCAACTCACGGAAATAAAATCAATTCTCGACCGCTTTCATATTATTTTGCTAATTTGTTTTCCATACCGCGAACGCAAATTTGCATTACAAGTCATTTTATAACAAATTTTGTGACGGCCGCTATTTTTCCCAGAAAGCGCAACAATAATAAATTGCGTGGCGTGAGCAAATATTTGTAAAAAAAAAAAAAGGATAAATATTAATAGTTCAGATAGGGGGGGGGGGGGGGGGGGGGGGGAATCTGGACGCAATAAAAATTCGGGGGGAAATTGGACGCAAATAACAGCTGATTACTCTCGAAAATAAAACTGTAACCTGTTCTATTGTGTTTAGTTTACTGTTTTGGTTAAAATATCGTTGCACTTTAACCTGCTCCTTTCCCTAAATTGAGAATGTTTTGCGTCAAGACCCCCCCCCCCCCCCCCATCCCCTTTCTCTACTGTAGTTACCAGATTCTTGATAAAAACTGATTATTAACTTATTTTGATACGAAAATACTTGTTTTTTTATGTTGACCTATAACTCCCTGCGCTCGTTCGGCATCATAATAAATTCAATGTAATTGCCCTATGATTATTGCTACATTGTAATAGACATTCACGCTAAGTAATAATAGATAATAGCTGTTACTGTAAAGTGTTATGTAAATTAGGATCAGCAGGTCCTACACCAGGAAGGAATATTATTATTATTGGTTTCCAGATACAATTCCAAACACGTTGTTTGCCCTTTTACGCTTTAACTGTCATTTGTAAACCTACTAAGGGCTATTTAAGTTAAGTATGACATTTTTAGTTTTCCAATACTCATCTCCTTCATTGACCTCGTTGCGCTCGTCCTGTTTTGTCCCAAAATTGTTTTCTTATCTTAAACACAGACTGGCGACCTTTATAACTAAGCATAGTCTCGAAACTGTGCGAGTAACTCTGATTTAAGGCAGATGGATACTCGTGGATAACTGCAAAATTGGTTGCGTTCGTCCTGTACAACCTGGTAACCAAGTATAATATACCTTAGAACCTTGCAACATTCCATCATCAGCATTGTAAAAAATGACACAACGACCAATATCTTCCAATACCGACCAGTATTCTCAAAACAATACTCGTTATCGAAGTATAGTCAACACAGACTCGGCTTCATTACAACCCTCGTTGCACTCGTCTTGAACATTTTTGGTCAACAAAATAACTAGCATAAAACATTCCACAACCGCGGACCAGTCCTGGATGAAAAAGACAATAAAAAGACAATATGCTAAACTGCAGGTTGTTTAGGAGTAGTCATAGTCAACACAATACTCCTAAAAAAATAAAAAATACTATCACATCAGATAATCTGCTCTAGAATTCTAGAAATTCTACAAATTTAAATAAAATAATTAAAATGATTTACGACAATATATGTAAAAATTTAAAAAAAAAAAATTTTTTACATATTGTCCTAAATCATTTTAAATATTTTATTTAAATTTGTTCTGTTTGTTTTTAAATAGCCCTGAAGACGGGTTTGACGCCCGAAATGCGTATTGGTAATAATAATTAAATTTAATATTCATATTTTTTGGTATCGAGGCATAGATCCTTACTCACGCACTTATCATTCACGATTGTAACCATGACGCCTCGGAAAGCATCGTTCAACCATTTACGGTATATATCTCTCTTTATGGGCGTCTGCCTTTCTGTATGTCTTTCTAAACCCTCCCCCACATTACCCGCACGATGTTCTTTTTCTTTAAATATAATTTTGACATTATTTACATAACCCAATGCACCCAAACATAACTCAATGCACCCAAACATAACTTAATGCACCCAGACATAACTCAATGCACCCAAACATTACCCGATGCACCCAAACATAACCCAATGCACCCAAACATAACTCAATGCACCCAAACATAACTTAATGCACCCAGACATAACTCAATGCACCCAAACATTACCCGATGCACCCAAACATAACCCAATGCACCCAAACATAACTCAATGCACCCAAACATATCACACTGCACCCAAACACAACTCAATGCACCCAAACATAACCCAATGCACCCAAACATAACACAATGGACCCAAACATAACTCAATGCACCCAAACATAACTCAATGCACACAAACATAACTCAATGCACCCAAACATCCCTCAATGCACCCAAACATAACTCAATGCACCCAAACATATCTCAATGCACCCAAACATAACTTAATGCACCCAGACATAACTCAATGCACCCAAACATAACTCAATGCACCCAAACATATCACACTGCACCCAAACACAACTCAATGCACCCAAACATAACCCAATGCACCCAAACATACCTCAATGCACCCAAACATAACTCTATGCACCCAAACATAACTCAATGCACCCAAATAGAATATTTAAATTTCGCATGGAGGTGACGAGTTAATATATTCAATATTTCAACCAAATCGGTACTTATTCAAAAGGCTACTTAATAATCGTCAAAAAATCATAAATCACAACGTTATACTGCGTAATGTATAGATTATATCTTTGCATCAATTCTGTTAACTGTATAATAGTAAGTATACCTATTGGTGAAATTACTTATTGTGTCAGCAGGGCATGTTTTTTTTTATGTATTCAACTGGTGGGCCATATGGCCCACCACTTTCTTAGAAAAGGCCCACCACTAAGATTTTTCAAATTGGCCCACTAAATTTCTTAAAGTATGTCCTGTTGGAAAGATGACTAATTTTTAGTTTTATTTAAAATTGTTATTGGGAAAGTTACTTTATTGGGGATGGGGCATATTGGGTAAGCGACTGCACCCCATCAATACGATCTATCTCGCTTTCACTTTTCATTTTTGGCTCCTTCGTGTAAATATTCGCACTAGGGTAATAAATACTATTCTTTTTCCCTTTTATACCCCAGTAAATAATATACCAAGCATGTAATGGGAACGGCAGAGCCAAACTTGACAGTTCAACCCATATAATAATAACTAAATGGAAAACAACCTAAAATTTGACAGGAATTATTAGTATATAGTTGTCTTGTTTGGGACAAGTTCTTATGAGAGACAGATAACTTGGTAATAGACTGAATATCTATGAAACCAGCCCGAAATACAACTCCCACCATTTGGCCCACACAACTGTCAGTCTATTGAATAACATACTAGCCTACAACGGCCTCCCGCTATCCGAACAAGGCCAGGTCTACTTTGATGTTTGCCGTTAACGGACAGCCCCACAGGGGCTCGCCAGCCGGCTTTGTCTGAATAAAACTTTGATGTCCACCGACGAGCTCAAGGGAGGTATTGTATTGACAGGCCTGTGTCAGCTTACTAGAGTGATTGACGTGGCGGTTAAACTTTGAAGTTGCCGGCTCTTCCGTACTAATGGGTTTGTTAAGCAATTGGTCTATGAATGGTTGGATATAGCTGGCTCGGTACTGTAAATGGCTTTGATAGGCCCAACTAATGGCCTCTGCTATCTGCGTGCTTGTGTAGGCAGGGCAGGCATGCAGTGAGTGCCCGTTGTTTGTGCGACTAATAACGGCACCAACAATCTACGGCCTATCATATCTAAGGCTCCATTCACTGGCAACGAAGACCAATAACAATAACCTAACTATCCATGCTTACGTGGGGGTTTTCTTTATTTTGCATTATTATATTGGAATGTGTAATATTAATAATTAACTTATGTCAGAGTTGTACAATAGCCCTTTACTTTCTTAATGTGTAAAATGTTATCTGATAAAAGGATGAAAAAGATACAATCGGATTTCAATCTAATAAATCGGTTGTTTCTCGGTATCTCTGGAAAATGTATCATTTCAGTTACTTCGAATTTACAAGGAAGATACTTTATTTGTTATTATAGTATAGATAAAGGGTCTTCTTACCGCTAATTTAAATAAATGGTGATTACTGATGCATTTCTCCCTTAACGAGCTTCTTCAGAGTAATTTAAAATTTAAAATAATAACACACAACCTCAACCGGTAT
This sequence comes from Nemertoderma westbladi, assembly GCA_032718475.1. Taxonomy (NCBI): domain Eukaryota; kingdom Metazoa; phylum Xenacoelomorpha; order Nemertodermatida; family Nemertodermatidae; genus Nemertoderma; species Nemertoderma westbladi. The sequence goes on along the minus strand of JAUCBJ010000299.1, from coordinate 13,218 downwards.
CTAGCTACAACTAAATAAGTCTAATAATAAATAAGTCTCAGTTAGACTTGTTTAGTTGTAGCTAGATACCGGTTGCGGTTGTGTGTTATTATTTTAAATTAAATTACTCTGAAGAAGCTCGTTAAGGGAGAAATGCATCAGTAATCACCATTTTATTTAAATTAGCGGGAAAGAAGACCCTTTATCTACCCAATTATCTAATTCTTAATGGCATCTTTCCGGGAGGCATGTCGTCTTACGAAAATATTTGTTGTTATACAAACGCGTCAATAATAACTAATTATTAAATGGGTATACGCAACAAAGGTGTGGGGCGAGCCACGAAAGTAAGCGAGCTTAGCATACGGCTACCACTAACTCAATCTGTCGTTCCGTTGTTCTGTCGCGTCCAATTTTAAACGTTAAGGAGAGAAGGACTCCAGGCTCTATCCCCATGCATTTTATTATTAACACATATGTACCCGACCCATCACTTAATTGCACTAAAAACCAAAAATTGGCACATTTTCAAGTTTGTATTACAAGTCTGTACATTCGATAAATGTTTTAAACATATGTTTTACAGGTTCCACAATTGTGTCTCAGAACAACAAACTTGCTGCGATAATTTCAGCCAATTCCATTAAAACGTTCTAGAGAAAAATGTATACATTTGGCTCCAAATTGCACCAAAAAGAAAATGCGGAGAAATGTTATGTTAATGTTATTTTATGTAAATCGCGGGACATTTCAAAAATAAGCTAAAATATAATAAACTACCATGCAGCCAACCAACATTTACGATTTGAGGGTTTTCGTATAGTGGCTGATTTCATTTCTGATATCTGTTTTAATGTTTGATGACATCTGGACTGTCTGTTTGTCTGTATTTATGTCTGTTTGTCTGTCTGACTGTCAGTCTCACAGACAATATATAATGAAGCACACCACTTTCGCTACTAAATTAATCAATCAAATAAGATTAATTAAAACAAGCTAGCAAGCGAGAGCTGGCAATATGGACGGATCCATTGCTATCAATATTGTTGTATTAAATTACGCGCCTATATGCAGGGAAGCCTAATAACGAAAAACGCAAAACGAAACATTGGCCAAAGGACCGTCTGTACAACACAATTATTATTTTATTGTTTGTTGTAATGAATTACGCGCATAAGCAGGGCAGCCTAATAAGTAAACGAATGAGAACCCTATAGTTGTCAATGTGGAGCAGACAGCTCTCTCAATTACACTGATACTGTACTTACTTAACTCCACATTGAACCTCTAAAGGGATGTTGTCTTGGCAACGATATACGGGATTGGCTAGCCAGTATGATAGATAATAGTATAATTAGTATATAATATTGTAATATTAAAAAAACACTGTTTGTTAGAAATGTATCTTCTCCTACAATTCTAAACGAAATAAAGTGAAATTTTGTATAAAGCATGTTCATGTTCAATAGGTGCTCCATATGGGGTGTCGATAGAATTTTGATTGAGTGAATTCTACGATTATGATCGGTCATTCTAGAATTAATTTCACTGTTGCTAGGCAACCAACAGGTCACTCGCAACCAAAACCTTGCATACACAACTAGGTGCGATAATGAACATATCATCAAAGTTTCATCCAATTCCATCAACATTAAGTGCAAGAAGTTGTGTGTACAAACAAACAAACAAACAAAAAAAACGAACAAACAAACACGCGTGAGAAATAAGGACATCCACTTCTTGGATCCGTCCAACATCCACTTCTTGGATCCGCCCAATAGAAAAATATTTGCCCGCAAGCTGAAACTTGGCAGGATGCCTATGTGATAGAACACATCCTGTGTCATTGTGGGGTCGGTAGTCGGTTATCCAGAATAATAATAAACAGTTATCCATAATAAATGGACAGTTATCCATAATAATAATAAACAGTTATCCATAATAAATGGACAGTTATCCATAATAATAATATACAGTTATCCATGATAAACAGTTATCCAGTCTGCCGCTAGAGGGCGAAATGTATGTAGGTGATAACCTTCCCCATTTCCATGATCTTAATCTGTTTAAACTGAATCTTGGAATATATTTAAGGGGCAACTGGCAACCAAATTGCCCTGGCGATTTGTTAGTGAGAAATTAATTCCATACAAATAAATACTGTAAAATAATATTAGTACTGTACCACCTACTTGCATAATTGACATAAAAAAGACCACTACAATTTTAATAATTGAATTCAACACGATCTAACATCTAGGAATTTATCTTTATCTTTTGCCAAAACGCAACTTTTTTGCCGAATCGCGACTTTTTTTTGCCGAATCTCGACTTTTTGCCGAATCTCGACTTTTTGCCGAAACTCGACTTTTTGCCGAATCTCAAATTTTTGCCCAATTTCGACTTTTTGCGGAATCTCGACTTTTTTTGCCGAATCTCGACTTTTTGCCGAATCTCGACTTTTTTTGCCAAATCACGACTTTCCGAAAGGCGATGTAACCCCAGCGCCCCGCGATGAACTCGATCTTGTTACGGACGCCGCGTCATCTGTCGACGGCATTGTCACCGTCTTGCAAGTCGGCAAAGAACTCCCCCTTGCCGGATTTTACACCAGCTTCCTCCCATGCGAGTTAGAACTTGGAAGCACTCGCCATCGCCGCTGCGGTACAGTATTTCCTCCAAACAGTCCCGCGTTTTTCGACCTACCTACAGTATGGAGCCAAGGAAGAAAACTCCCGTTGCAGGTTGATATGGCAATAAATCAATTTTTTGTTAAATAAAATAACTGTAGAATATATACTGTTTTATATACTTTTAATTATCAAAAATCCTTATATTATTCACTTCTAAGGCGAATAAAATAACAAAACCGAAATAATAATAATTACTATGTACATCAATAATAAAATATACCCGTTGTTATGGTAACAATCAATTATTATATTATATATTATTATACATTATTATATATTATTATATATATTATATTATATTATATTAATTATATTTATATACAGTAGCGCTAAAAACTTCAATTTAAAATTAAATTAGACTCATAAAGTAGTTCATTAAAAAATAAAAATACTAAAACGAAGCAAGTCAAATTAAAATAGTTCCGTAAAAATAAGTAAAAATAATGTAGTTAATTAAAATATCAATAGTTATGGACTTCGCTTGTGATCATGAATGTAGACTATAAAATATTGATATGCATCTGTACTACATATGAGATGTTTCTTACGTCTATTATACATTCTACAAAATGGTTCAGGTTGCTATGGAAATACAGTAGAAAATACCTGCTGCGTCGGTAAATAATTTTCTTGGGTTATGAACATGTAAAGTAATTGACCCTAAATTAACTTCTTTTTAAACTGATTAGTAACTAGATTTAAGATGATGATGAAACATTACAAGGGATATTTTTTGCTAGTTTCCATGGTACTTTTGTTAGCTGGCAATCAATTTTTATGGCGCCACCATTAAAAATATAGAAGGTCTTATTGAGAATATATTTGGAATGTTTGATTATTTTAGCACAAGGGGAACACGTATTTGGCAATAGTTTACAAAACTATTAATATTATAATATACACCCCCACGCGGGGTAAAATTAAATATTTATAATTATATATTTAGAAAACTATTGATTCTGTATTTGCAAAAATACACCAAAATTTGAAAATAAGTAAAACGACATTTGAAGACGTATGTATTTTGAACAGTTGCCATGGTGACTGGATTATAAAATCTACCTCCAACGGATTATCTGACGCCGATTTTTTTTTTTGGGGGGGATGGGGTAGGTGAAGGTTAGAATTCTGTAGGGTCATTAGAAATTGGTGTTTTGCAAATGACCTCATGTTGCCATGGTGAAACGGGACCCAAAAATTCACAATTAGGCTTGGCATCCGAGGATTCGGATTCTGCTCACTCGATTTAGCCTAAACCGCTTGGGTACCGGCCATAAAACAAATTTACCCTCATACCCTGATACGCCTTTCTAGGCGTATTAGATTTGGAACCAGACTAACTGGTATAATTTCACCGGACCGGAAACTTTTTTTTTAAACGCTTGTATTCCTAACGACCTATGTTAAATTAAATGTAACTTCGATCTTCTGAAATTTATCCATGTTTTAATAAAACAAAAAACCAAGCCATAATTGACAGCTACCACAGCTTTCCCTCTACAACTACCAAATGATATAGCGATTTCGCACCTTGGTTGGGGGTTCAAGATGTCAATAACGCGGTAAATTCAAACTAGAATGTGTTGTGCAGTAGTGTAAGTAATACAATTAGATCCACTCTCCGGCTCCGCTGTTGTACGAGGCAGTACTGCAGTAGGCTACTGGTACCAGTACTACAGTACTACAGTACTGCGTAATCACTGATTGTCTACAACGTAGTTGAGTAGGTCACACACAGTAGGCCTAAATGCATTCTATTTTTTTTATTTAGGCCATGCGTCTGTTCGTCTGTTCGTAGCCCATTGAGCCAGTTTCTCATGCGTCATGTTACCGGTGGCGGTGACCACTGAACGGTGAGAAGTTTTTTCTTCATTTCGCTTTCGATTGTCTGAATATAATAATATAATATAAAAACATTTTAATCGATCAAACTAGGAAGCTAACAAATATTTAATGTGAATATATTGATATTTTATCACCCCTTAGGCCTACCACTTACACTTCTGGTATTAGAATTACTTACTACAAGTTGAATAGAATCATGTCAACTGCCACTTCATTTTCTAAATTATCACTAAAGGAGAAACACCACCAATCGGATTGTAATAATGAATTCGACACAACGGATTCTAGTGCGAATCACGCAGTGGCAGCTTTTGATTACGTTGCAAAAGGCGAACACGAGCTTAGTGCAGTGTCCGGAGAGCCGTTATATATTCTCCAGCGGGCCACCAATGTTTGGTTTTGGGTTTGTAACTCCGCCTGCGATGTTGGTTATATTCCATCATCTTTCTTACATCAACGCAGTAGGTCTAGTGTCGAAGTCGATCCAATCTTATCTAATTATAAATGTAAAGGTACCGGTGGTTCACTCCCTCAAGCTGATCCAATCTCATCAACTCTCCACCAAACTCAGCCAACCCCCTCCCCACATACCCACACCGACCCAACTCCCTTCCCACCCACCTATTCCGACCCAACCCCCTCCCCACCCTCCCACACCCACACCAACCCAACCCCCTTCCAACCCACCTATTCCGACCCAACCCCCTCCACACACACCCACACCGACCCAACCCCCTTCCCACCCACCTATTCCGACCCAACCCCCTCCCCACCCACCCACATCGACCCAACCCCCTCCCCACCTACCCACACCGACCCAACCCCCTTCCCACCCACCCACACCGACCCAACCCCCTCCCCACCCACCCACACCGACCCAACCCCCTTCACACCCACCCACACCGACCCAACCCCCTCCCCACCCACCCACACCAACCCAACCCCCTTCCAACCCACCTATTCCGACCCAACCCCCTCCCCACCCACCCACATCGACCCAACCCCCTCCCCACCCACCCACACCGACCCAACCCCCTTCCCACCCACCCACACCGACCCAACCCCCTCCCCACCCACCCACACCGACCCAACCCCCTTCCCACCCACCCACACCGACCCAAACCCCTCCACAACGGATCCCACCCTCCCTACCACCAATTCCCTCCGTTACCAACACGAACTCCGCAGACTCCTATATCAGGACGAGGAATACTTCTCGAGTTATTCATCCCTCCGTCTCCACGCAGAACTAGCGGGAGATACCGCGCGTAACCGCGTCTATAAATCAGCGATCAGCGCCTCTGATCTCTGCGATAAGACGGTCCTGGATGTCGGCTCAGGGACTGGTTTGCTAGCGATCCTATGCGTTGTCACCGGTAGATGCTCTCGAGTTTACGCTGTAGAGGCATCGGAGATTGCTAAAGACTCAGGAAAAGTCGTAGAAAATCTCGGACTAACGGCATCTATCGAGATTCACAACTGCCGAGTAGAAGACGCAATTATCCCTGAGAAAGTCGACGTCATCATATCGGAATGGATGGGGACCTTCTTGTTGTTCGAGTTTATGATCGATTCAGTTTTCGCTGCGAGGGATTTATTCCTTAAAGAGGGCGGCACAATGTGGCCTTCTGTGGCGCAACTGTTTATGGCGCCGTGCGACGCTCAGCGGCGATACAACGAACTCGTGTCCGTCTGGGACGACGTAGTGGGTGTCGATATGTCGGCGCTGAAATGCAAAGCGAAAAGCGATTTGTTGTCGAGTCCGATTTATAATCACGAGTTGGATGTCGGGGATTTATTGTCCGACGAGTTGGAATTGTGTCGGATCGATATGTTGGACTGGTCGTCCGGCGATCTGGACCGGATTGTCTGTCCGGTGGACTGGCAGGTCCTACGGGATGGTTCTCTATACGGGTTCTCTTCGTGGTTCGTCTGCTGGTTCCACGAGCTTGGCGGACGGGCTCCCATAGCGAGTCTAGACACCGGGCCCAGAGCGCCCCTGACCCACTGGAAGCAGGACCTGTTCCTATTGGACGAGCCCGTGGCGGTGATTGCTGGGCAACGGATTGCGGGGACTGTGCGGGTACTAAGACACCCAGACTGGAGACGACATCTTAGGGTCCGATTGGATCTAACTGTCTCTAGTTCGGGTAAAGGAACTGGTGTCACTTCCGTGACAAAAACGTTCTTTCTGTGGAAGTAAATATTAATTCATTTAAGTGGAATATTTTATAGTTTTGTGGCCTTTTTCTATGAATATTTGTAATATAATAATAACAAATTAGAGAGTAGAGACTAGAGAGTCTGCCTAGCCGAACTAGCCGAAGGTAGGGGTGGGCGCTACTCCTATTTGCTACCCGAAGGTAGGGTTGGGTGCTACTCCTATCTGCTACCCGAAGGTAGGGGTGGGCGCTACTCCTATTTGCTACCCGAAGGTAGGGGTAGGCGCTACTCCTATCTGCTACCCGAAGGTAGGGTTGGGCGCTACTCCTATCTGCTACCCGAAGGTAGGGGTGGTTGCTACTCATCTGCTACCCGAAGGTAGGGTTGGGCGCTACTCCTATCTGCTACCCGAAGGTATGGGTGGTTGCTACTCATCTGCTACCCGAAGGTACGGTTGGGCGCTACTCCTATCTGCTACCCGAAGGTAGGGTTGGGCGCTACTCCTATCTGCTACCCGAAGGTATGGGTGGTTGCTACTCATCTGCTACCCGTATCTGCTACCCAAAGGAGGGGTGGGCGCTACTCCTATCTGCTACCCGAAGGTAGGGGTGGGTGTTACTTCTATCTGCTACCCGAAGGTAGGGATGGGCGCTACTCCTATCTGCTACCCGGAGGTAGGGGTGGGCGCTACTCCTATCTGCTACCCGAAGGTAGGGGTGGGTGTTACTTCTATCTGCTACCCGAAGGTAGGGATGGGCGCTACTCCTATCTGCTACCCGGAGGTAGGGATGGGCGCTACTCCTATCTGCTACCCGGAGGTAGGGGTGGGCGCTACTCCTATCTGCTACCCAAAGGAGGGGTGGGCGCTACTCCTATCTGCTACCCGAAGGTAGGGGTGGTTGCTACTCATCTGCTACCCGACGGTAGGGGTGGTTGCTACTCATCTGCTACCCGAAGGTAGGGTTGGGCGCTGCTCCTATCTGCTACCCAAAGGAGGGGTGGGCGCTACTCCTATCTGCTACCCGAAGGTAGTGGTGAGTGTTACTCCTATCTGCTACCCGAAGGTAGGGATGGGCGCTACTCATATCTGCTACCCGAAGGTGGGGGTGGGTGTTACTCTTATCTGCTACCCGAAGGTAGGGGTGGGTGTTACTCCTATCCGCTACCCGAAGGTAGGGGTTGGGCGCTACTCCTATCTGCTACCCAAAGGAGGGGTGGGCGCTACTCCTATCTGCTTCCCGAAGGTAGGGGATGTTGCTACTCATCTGCTACCCGAAGGTAGGGTTGGGCGCTACGCCTATCTGCTACCCAAAGGAGGGGTGGGCGCTACTCCTATCTGCTACCCGAAGGTAGGGGTGGGCGCTACTCCTATCTGCTACCCGAAGGTAGGGTTGGGCGCTACGCCTATCTGCTACCCATGTATGGGACCCCCGCTGCATGCGTCTATCCCCACTGCCTTAATGTGAAAGATAACGCCGGCCACCGAAATGCCACAGCCACTCTAGCAACCGCTAGCGTAGTAACCCGTTACTTTACGTCCGTCGGCTACCACACACTTCTAATCCAACAAAGGCCCTTCCCAGTGGCCCTTGTTTTCCCGAGGAGAATGGGCAGAAGGGTACAGGGTACATCAATAGCTACGGACAGGATGGCAATTACTTCCCCCTTTTGCTTACGCAGGTGGGTGGACGCTACTCCTATTGCACTGCACTGTAGGCCTTGCGCTACTAACTTCTAGATAATACGGCCGGACTCTAATACTAAATAATAAACAATGGAGGGATGTAAATATATCTGCTATACGTTGGTAAGATTTGGTGTTAATGATATCTGCTACCTGAAGGTAACAATGAGTATTACTCCTAACTGCTACCAACAGGTAAGGAGAGAGTGCAAATAATGTTGTTACTGCTATTATATAGTATAAGAGTTGACCTCTATAATTACTTATTACCATTAGGAACTGAGCAACATAATTGGCTGTAATAATAACGGCATTAATAATCTGATGCAGGGCCAATCAGAGGACGGCTTCTGCTGAATAGGTATGTCGAATAGAGTGTACCGTAATATATTGCATTGTTACTGAACATAATTGGTGTGTAATGTATAAATATAAATTGGATCTGAGATTCATAGACGCTCTACCATTACAACCCAAAGGAGGGGTGGGCGCTACTCCTATCTGCTACCCGAAGGTAGTGGTGAGTGTTACTCCTATCTGCTACCCGAAGGTAGGGGTGGGCGCTACTCCTATCTGCTACCCGAAGGTAGGGGTGGGCGCTACTCCTATCTGCTACCCGAAGGTAGGGATGGGCGCTACTCCTATCTGCTACCCGAAGGTAGGGGTGGGTGCTACTCCTATCTGCTACCCGAGGGTAGGGGTGGGCGCTACTCCTATCTGCTACCCGAGGGTAGGGGCGGGCTCTACTCCTATCTGCTACCCGAAGGTAGGGGTGGGCGCTACTCCTATCTGCTACCCGAGGGTAGGGGTGGGTGTTACTCCTATCTGCTACCCGAAGGTAGGGGTGGGTGTTACTCCTATCTGCTACCCGAAGGTAGGGGTGGGTGCTACTAATATCTGTTACCCGAGGGTAGGGGTGGGCGCTACTCCTATCTGTTACCCGAAGGTAGGGGTGGGCGCTACTCCTATCTGCTACCCGAAGGTAGGGGTGGGCGCTACTCCTATCTGTTACCCGAAGGTAGGGGTGGGTGTTACTCCTATCTGCTACCCGAAGGTAGGGGTGAGTGTTACTCCTATCTGCTACCCGAAGGTCGGGGTGGGCGTTACTCCTATCTTCTACCCGAAGGCAGGGGCGCTACTCCTATCTGTTACCCGAAGGTAGGGGTGGGCGCTACTCCTATCTGCTACCCGAAGGTAGGGGTGGGTTCTACTCCTATCTGCTACCCGAAGGTAGGGGTGGGCGCTACTCCTATCTGCTACCCGAAGGTAGGGGTGGGCGCTACTCCTATCTGCTACCCGAAGGTAGGGGTGGGCGCTACTCCTATCTGCTACCCGAAGGTAGGGGTGAGTGTTACTCCTATCTGCTACCCGAAGGTAGGGGTGGGTGTTACTCCTATCTGCTACCCGAAGGTAGGGGTGAGTGTTACTCCTATCTGCTACCCGAAGGTAGGGGTGGGTGCTACTCCTATCTGCTACCCGAAGGTATAGGGGTGGGCGCTACTCCTATCTGCTACCCGAAGGTAGGGGTGGGCGCTACTCCTATCTGCTACCCGAAGGTAGGGGTGGGCGTTACTCCTATCTGCTACCCGAAGGTAGGGGTGGGCGCTACTCCTATCTGCTACCCGAAGGTAGGGGTGGGCGCTACTCCTATCTGCTACCCGAAGGTAGGGGTGGGCGCTACTCCTATCTGCTACCCGAAGGTAGGGGTGAGTGTTACTCCTATCTGCTACCCGAAGGTAGGGGTGAGTGTTACTCCTATCTGCTACCCGAAGGTAGGGGTGAGTGTTACTCCTATCTGCTACCCGAAGGTAGGGATGGGCGCTACTCCTATCTGCTACCCGAAGGTAGGGGTGAGCGTTACTCCTATCTGTTACCCGAAGGTAGGGGTGGGCGCTACTCCTATCTGCTACCCGAAGGTAGGGGTGGGCGCTACTCCTATCTGCTACCCGAAGGTAAGGGTGAGCGCTACTCCTATCTGCTACCCGAAGGTAGGGGTGGGCGTTACTCCTATCTGCTACCCGAAGGTAGGGGTGGGCGCTACTCCTATCTGCTACCCGAAGGTAGGGGTTGGGCGCTACTCCTATCTGCTACCCGAAGGTAGGGGTGGGTGCTACTCCTATCTGCTACCCGAAGGTAAGGGTGAGCGCTACTCCTATCTGCTACCCGAAGGTAGGGGTGGGCGTTACTCCTATCTGCTACCCGAAGGTAGGGGTGGGCGCTACTCCTATCTGCTACCCGAAGGTAGGGGTTGGGCGCTACTCCTATCTGCTACCCGAAGGTAGGGGTGGGCGCTACTCCTATCTGCTACCCGAAGGTAGGGGTTGGGCGCTACTCCTATCTGCTACCCGAAGGTAAGGGTGAGCGCTACTCCTATCTGCTACCCGAAGGTAGGGGTGGGCGTTACTCCTATCTGCTACCCGAAGGTAGGGGTGGGCGCTACTCCTATCTGCTACCCGAAGGTAGGGGTTGGGCGCTACTCCTATCTGCTACCCGAAGGTAGGGGTGGGCGCTACTCCTATCTGCTACCCGAAGGTAGGGGTGGGTGCTACTCCTATCTGCTACCCGAAGGTAAGGGTGAGCGCTACTCCTATCTGCTACCCGAAGGTAGGGGTGGGCGTTACTCCTATCTGCTGCCCGAAGGTAGGGGTGGGCGCTACTCCTATCTGCTACCCGAAGGTAGGGGTTGGGCGCTACTCCTATCTGCTACCCGAAGGTAGGGGTGGGCGCTACTCCTATCTGCTACCCGAAGGTAGGGGTGGGCGTTACTCCTATCTGCTACCCGAAGGTAGGGGTGGGCGCTACTCCTATCTGCTACCCGAAGGTAGGGGTTGGGCGCTACTCCTATCTGCTACCCGAAGGTAGGGGTGGGCGCTACTCCTATCTGCTACCCGAAGGTAGGGGTTGGGCGCTACTCCTATCTGCTACCCGAAGGTAGGGGTGGGCGCTACTCCTATCTGCTACCCGAAGGTAGGGGTGGGTGCTACTCCTATCTGCTACCCGAAGGTAAGGGTGAGCGCTACTCCTATCTGCTACCCGAAGGTAGGGGTGGGCGTTACTCCTATCTGCTACCCGAAGGTAGGGGTGGGCGCTACTCCTATCTGCTACCCGAAGGTAGGGGTTGGGCGCTACTCCTATCTGCTACCCGAAGGTAGGGGTTGGGCGCTACTCCTATCTGCTACCCGAAGGTAGGGGTGGGTGCTACTCCTATCTGCTACACGAAAGTAGGGGTGAGTGCTACTCCTATCTGCTACCCGAAGGTAGGGATGGGCGCTACTCCTATCTGCTACCCGAAGGTAGGGGTTGGGCGCTACTCCTATCTGCTACCCGAAGGTAGGGGTTGGGCGCTACTCCTATCTGCTACCCGAAGGTAGGGGTTGGGCGCTACTCCTATCTGCTACCCGAAGGTAGGGGTGAGTGTTACTCCTATCTGCTACCCGAAGGTAGGGGTGGGTTCTACTCCTATCTGCTACCCGAAGGTAGGGGTGGGCGCTACTCCTATCTGCTACCCGAAGGTAGGGGTGGGCGCTACTCTATCTGCTACCCGAAGGTAGGGGTGGGCGCTACTCCTATCTGCTACCCGAAGGTAGGGGTGAGTGTTACTCCTATCTGCTACCCGAAGGTAGGGGTGAGTGTTACTCCTATCTGCTACCCGAAGGTAGGGGTGAGTGTTACTCCTATCTGCTACCCGAAGGTAGGGGTGGGTGCTACTCCTATCTGCTACCCGAAGGTATAGGGGTGGGCGCTACTCCTATCTGCTACCCAAAGGAGGGGTGGGCGCTACTCCTATCTGCTACCCGAAGGTAGGGGTGGGCGCTACTCCTATCTGTTACCCGAAGGTAGGGGTGAGTGTTACTCCTATCTGCTACCCGAAGGTAGGGGTGAGTGTTACTCCTATCTGCTACCCGAAGGTAGGGGTGAGTGTTACTCCTATCTGCTACCCGAAGGTAGGGGTGAGTGTTACTCCTATCTGCTACCCGAAGGTAGGGGTGAGTGTTACTCCTATCTGCTATCCGAAGGTAGGGGTGAGTGTTACTCCTATCTGCTACCCGATGGTAGGGGTGAGTGTTACTCCTATCTGCTACCCGAAGGTAGGGGTGAGTGTTACTCCTATCTGCTACCCGAAGGTAGGGGTGAGTGTTGTTACTCCTATCTGCTACCCGAAGGTAGGGGTGAGTGTTACTCCTATCTGCTACCCGAAGGTAGGGGTGAGTGTTACTCCTATCTGCTACCCGAAGGTATGGTTGGGCGCTACTCCTATCTGCTACCCGAAGGTAGGGGTGGGTGTTACTCCTATCTGCTACCCGAAGGTATGGTTGGACGCTACTCCTATCTGCTACCCGAAGGTAGGGGTGAGTGTTACTCCTATCTGCTACCCGAAGGTAGGGGTGAGTGTTACTCCTATCTGCTACCCGAAGGTAGGGGTGAGTGTTACTCCTATCTGCTACCCGAAGGATGGGGTGAGTGTTACTCCTATCTGCTACCCGAAGGTAGGGATGGGCGCTACTCCTATCTGCTACCCGAAGGTAGGGGTGAGTATTACTCCTATCTGCTACCCGAAGGTAGGGGTGGGCGCTACTCATATCTGCTACCCGAAGGTAGGGGTGAGCGCTACTCCTATCTGCTACCCGAAGGTAAGGGTGAGCGCTACTCCTATCTGCTACCCGAAGGTAGGGGTGGGCGTTACTCCTATCTGCTACCCGAAGGTAGGGGTGGGCGCTACTCCTATCTGCTACCCGAAGGTAGGGGTTGGGCGCTACTCCTATCTGCTACCCGAAGGTAGGGGTGGGTGCTACTCCTATCTGCTACCCGAAGGTAAGGGTGAGCGCTACTCCTATCTGCTACCCGAAGGTAGGT
>JAUCBJ010000298.1:0-21463 GCA_032718475.1 Nemertoderma westbladi | reverse complement strand
TTACTTTTTGTTGTAAAACCTTTATGAATAATATCCTGATTTCATTTCAGTCAATTTAAATTATATTAACAAGTAAACAATGACAAATTATTAAATATGCCAAAACAATGTTTAAAACAATATTAAAATAACGTAAAATACCCTTGTGCTTTTTTGAGGCAAATGTGTTTGATTTAATCCGATAGGAATCGTCGAACAGTCCGCACTTTAACTTTTCCAATTAATACCGCGTATTGTAGAAACAAGTCAATAGTAAATCGATTTTGTATACATTAAACTCTTTCTTTCATACAGTTAATGAAGAACCACTAATACCACAATAATGATGCATTTCCTTTTAAGTGGCTATTCCCAGAATACAGAACATAGCTGGGACAGATGCACTACAAATAAGGGTGGAAAGCACTCTAAACGCCACTGGGTTTGCGTTTCATTATTTTATAATAATACTTAAAAATAAATATATAATCATATAGTTAATAATTACTGTACCAGACAAAACCCGTCACTTGCTTAAATATGGACAAGATGTTGGCGGGAAATTTAAAACTGTGGTCAGTCTGGAAAAAATGTCAAGTAGAATCTCCCTGCTAGTATTATAGCTGCGCGCGTTTGAGGAAATAGCCTCGCAAAATAATACAATAATTATTTAATTGGTTATACTGAAACGAAAATTCAGTGGGATGTGGTGGCCCTGAAAGGCTAATTTTTGTTATGTTTTTTTGTTATCTCGACTTTTGCGAACTCGTTCGAACGACTTTACAAAACTCTGGGAAACAAATCTAATTGGCTGGAGTGGTTTCTATACCAACAAGCACCCAATCAAGTTTGTTTCCCCAATTTTTGCGAACTCGTTCGAAAGACTTTACAAAACTCTGGGAAAACAAATCTAATTGGCTGGAGTGGTTTCTATACCAACAAGCACCCAATCAAGTTTGTTTCCCCAATTTTTGCGAACTCGTTCGAACGACTTTACAAAACTCTGGGAAAACAAATCTAATTGGCTGGAGTGGTTTCTATACCAACAAACACCCAATCATGTTTGTTTCCCCGACTTTTGCAAACTCGTTCAAACGACTTTAAAAAACTCTGGGAAAACAAAACTTTGTTTTTTGTAATCTTTTCTTTATTCCTCCGACTTTTTCAAACTCGTTCGAACGACTTTACAAAACTTGGGTAAACAAATCTAATTGGCTGGGGTGCTTTTATAATACCTGACATCCAATCAAGTTTGTTTCCATAAATTAGCCAATCAGACTAAAGCTGCATTCTCTTTGATAACCTTTTTTTATCGAATCGGTAACCAATATTACATACACTGTTGCTACTCCATTAATAATATGTATTTTATTGGTCTGGTATTATTCGCTCACACTAAAAGATAAATGACCAAATTATGACAATCCACAGATGCCAATGGGTATAACTGATAACAATTGTACCTATGTCCCAACTTGTTGGTAGAGTTGTTACTCGCTTTGCTACTTGCTAGGAGGTTTGTTTCCCCGAGTTTTGTAAAGTCGTTCGAACGAGTTTGCAAAAGTCGGGGGGTCAAAAAAAAAGATTACAAAACTTACAAAACTGGCCGATCAGGGCCACCATAGTAGGATGTTTAATTATATCAATGTTTTTCATAAATAATGCCAAAATCATAACAAAAGTATAAAATGGAGTGTACAATGCTGTTTTACAGGTGACTTCTGTGTCACGCTGTCAAGCCATCGAGTTGTGATATTCCAGTAATATGTTGATTATAGTCAGATAATGTATTGAAGCACTTTGTGCGGCTACATTCAATTAATATAAATCCTAATGCTTGACTTGCACCCACGAGCGTTATTACAAACTCTCGATTTTTTGACAGATATCTTTCAATTTGAGATAGTGGCGCAAAACGGCCCAAATAACAAATATTTGTTTACTGGGTTTAAAAACTGAATTTAATTTCATTTAACACATGAACGGAAAAGAGCTATTTACAGTTGCTGTGTTTCATAATCAAAACAATAAGCATAATTTATTTTTTTATGCAACCAATTAGAGATCACTTTTTTCAATTGCGGTCAATGTGCCCGCCACTCTTTATTTTGAAATAATTTGGTATCCCGCCATAATATGCAAATGTTAAATAAATTCTGCCCACTAATAATTCAAATAAATATACGGACTAATGGTTGCCAACGCCAGATAGGGGGGGAAACTGGACGCAATAGAATTTCATCCCTCTCCTGGGGAAATGTGACGCAAATAACAGCTGATTACTCTCAAAAATAAAACTGTAACCTGTTCTATTGTGTTTAGTTTATTGTTTTTGTTAAAATATCGTGCCACTGTAACCTGCTCCTTTCCCTAAATTGAGAATTTAACATTGAGGCGGGATATATTAATTCGCCAAGGCGGGTTTTGCGTCGCGTTTCCCCCCCTGTCTCGTCAACGCAGCTCCATTATGATTCTCAATAATAATTGGTTAATATAATTTCTTTAATATTCCCTCATTTCCTTACCCACCGCTTCTACCTAGAGTCCTGTACGGGCACTCGTCGATAAGAAAATAAATCGGGTGGCCTACGGAATAACCGCAATTAAATCAAAGCAGAAGGCCATCCCTCGCCACTAAACGAGTAGCGAAGTAGGAAGGTCATGAGAGTGGAGGTCATAAAAACTGGGATTACATTGAAGCAAATTGAATGGAACTAACAAAGGCAAACACTTGACAGAATGTGTTTTATCGTTCTAATTAAAGTTGCTAAGCAACGATGCAATGTCATTTACATGTTATCATAGAGTCATCGGCCTTATGTAGTAAAGCGCTCACTTTGTTTCTATGAATAAGAATTTAATTAATTAATTAATTGTTGTTCAAATATTTAATACCTCACCATCTGGTGAAAACGCGTAATAAAACCAAGTGCTACTACTGTTCTATTCAATTTGTTATGATTTATTGGAGTTGCTATATGGTGGAGAAAAAAGAGAATATTTAATATTATAGTACGTATGTATGTACCGGTATGTAGGCCTATGTATGGCAGTACTCCTATAAAAATGTCAGTGCTGTACTACCCTACAAGCTGTACCCTACATATTATTATTCTAAAGCAGGGCCATACTAAATAGTACTGTACATGTACATTATCTGAAACGGTTTAAGTATTGGTGGTTATGAATACTATAATCGATTATTGTAAAATATCACGCGATCTAAGCAGCCACACTCCTCTTTTGAAGGTGTCTGCACCAACAGTGAAAATGTAGTGAAAATAGTTGTGAATTACTGTGCTGGACATATTCTAAATAATAATAATAAATAATAATGTATAAGAAGCAAGGAGCACAAATAAGATAAGGACCTGTGGAAGTCCGACTATAATAAAGGGGTTACAGTGCGAGGGCAGAGAGAGAAGGACACCTCGGGCAGACCAAGAGATGGTACCTATCAGTCGCAGGATCCAGACAGAAGCTGCAGACGCACTGAGGCGAGAGTTCGTGGAACGGCTGTTTATTCTAACAGAGTTTATGATGGAAACGGTGGACTGTTGCTCGAGTTCTAGAATGACGGTTTCGCTGGTTCGGCCGCTTCCAGACTGAAGAGAGAAACCCTGGACCGCGGTTATATTCTGAGTTGATATAGTTTTCTTCGCGTTTGAGTCTGTATTCCCAATATTGGTCTACAACTTGTTGGTTGAAAATGCTGGCGATTTTTTGAATGATGTCCGATACTAAAGTTTTTTCTTGCACTAGGTGAAGAACCAAGGTTGAGGGAGCCGATTTGTGAACACCAAGAAGACGCTTTATGAAAGTCGCTTTTATCGAGGTCTTTTAAATTTGAAACTGTAAGGAATTTTGCAAATACGGGAAGCGCATAGATAACAATAGGGTATATTTTCATTCTGAACATTTTTAGAGCAGTTTCTGTAGATACAAGTTGAATGTTTGAGAGTGATCCAATAATTCCACATGCTTTATATTTCTTTGACTTTATATGTTCTGTAAAGCTGAGTCATTGTTGAAGTATAACACCGAGATATTCATATTTTGAACAGCACATTGTGACCAGTTGTCCCCCGTAAGTAAAGATGTCGGATGACGATAGTTTCCCACCTTTTCTAAATTTTACAATTTTTAAGTTTACTTCCATTCCGTTCGAGTTGCATATTATCATAATAAAATAGAGAATTATGATAAATAGTATCATAATACAAACCTTTAACTGTAGTACTTATGTCCGCGTACTTGAACTTATGCACTTACTGTACTGCTGTATGTAGTAAATTCACCCGGGAGATATTATTTGTTTGATTTGTTCGACTTAATTGATATTCATTACTGATTTACACCTGGTATAATAATTATTTGTTTATTAATTTAATCCCATTTTCTTTATCTTTATGTAACACAGAATATTAGCGTTAGTGAATATGAGTTTATCGGTATGCTAAGGAGCCCCTAAAGAATGAGAATGTATTAGTAAGTCGTGCGAATGTCTTAATGTCTTAGTAAGTCTAGCGAATGTCTTAGTAAGTCGTGCGAATGTCTTAGTAAGTCGTGCGAATGTCTTAGTAAGTCGTGCGAATGTCTTAGTAAGTCGTGCGAATGTCTTAGTAAGTCGTGCGAACGACTTAGTAAGTCGTGCGAAGGGCTTACTAACTCTAATATGGTTAGCTAACTATGACATCTTGTTATAAATGATATCTGCCAGACCTTATTAGATAGTAACGTACTTCCGTTTGCATTCGCACGAGTTACGTAGACGTCCACACGACTCATCGTCTCAATCGGCATCGCCCATTATCACCCCTCCTCTTAGTAAAATTATCTGTAAATTTCACATTGCTTCCACTGTTTATCTACCACTACCACATGGCACATGCATGCACAATACCAAATTTAAATATTGAGACAGACCGACTGATGGAACGACAGACAAACGAACAATGTCGTGTTGATCCGTTCGTACACACACCAACTCTAATGCTACAGTATATATTAGACCAATACACAACGTATCACATCAGTAGTGTGTAGGCCTCAATCAATACCGTACGTACCTCTCAATTCTGTAACATGTTAGTTATTCTGTAACACCTGTTGACATAATTATACGGTTCCTACTTAAAGGATGATGGTTGTATAGGCCTATGTATAATAAATGAAACACTGGCTGTTTGATGTGGAGCGCATCCAGTAATGAAAACCCATACATACAATATTATATATTAACCCTAGAAATTATCAGGCTATTAAATGAAAGAAAATACTGTTCGCTACTGTAGTCTACGTACGGTGGTTGCGCCATAATACAGACATAATCATTTTGTCAGTAAATCATTTTGTTGTGTCTTTGTCTTTCATATTAATTTATATTTTACGACCCTTTAATATGAATTTTTGTTGTTTTTGTCTTGAGTATTTCCTCACTGCTTGTGCCTTTTTATAAAGAATATTATATTGTAAATTACAATAAATTATACATTTTCTTCATCTTATTATTATTACATGTAATTTCTTGTAATAATATATTCCACCCCATCGGCGGATAAAACTTACCTTAAAGGTTAAAACACCATTTAATATTGCATTACATCCCATTTAACAGGTTATGAAACTACAACCAAACAAACTATCGAATAATTCAATAATATGATAAGCAAATAATATTCTTATTGTTAAATTTAAACAATTAGTAAAATAATAATATAAATATATAAAATAATAAAAATATATTAAAAATACTTTTCTTCGCTCACTTCGTGGCTCGCCCCACACTATTATTATTTCTGACAGTAGGCCTACAGATATTATTAATTATAGTTATATTATTATAGTTTACTAAAGTAGATTTATTTCAATATTGTGCAATATTCTTGTACAGTCCCAATCCCAATAAACATTAACTTGGTCATTTTGGCGGCCAAAATTACCAAAATGGCCAAGTAAAAACTGCGGTATTCATGAAAGGAACTGCTGAGGCACGTTGGCTTGTCAATCACAGCCAGTGAATACAGGCTGAGTGTAAGTAAAGCCCAGCATGTTGGCGCTGAGGTAGAGTTCTGAGGTAGAGTTCTCTCTACCTTTAGGTAGAGAGAAAGGCTCCAGTGTAGTAACGGCTGGGCTCGCCACTGTAGTAAACATGCCTGTAAGAGTGCAGTGTGAGGCGCCCTAACTTATTATTTTCTACATATTTTTTACTAATCTAATAATTAACACACCTTTACCTGTCACTTAGGTTATAAGCAGTGTGCTAGCACTTGCAGCGTAATAATTAATTATTTACTTTAATTCTATTCAATTGGTAATAAAAATAACAAGTTCATATATTTAATTTGTAAAAATTCTTTAAAATATGAGAAAAGAACTTTACATAGATTTTTCTTTATTTAGCTGTTTAGTACGCTATAATATAAATGCTCTCATAAATACAGTTAGGGGGGGTGGGGGGGGGGGGGGGGGACGACTTGACGCAAATAACAGATGATTACTCTCAAAAATAAAACTGCAATGTTCATTTATGTTTAATTTATTGTTTTGGTTAAAATAACGTGCCACTATAACCTGCTCCCTATAACCTAACAATTTAACATTGAGGCGGGATATTAATTCGCCAAGGCGAGTTTTGCGTCCAGTCCCCCCCCCCCCCCCCCCCCCCCCTGTCTCGATAAATAATAATTACATCATCATAAATTCACCCAAATATGCCGACTCTGTTGACTGTTAGCACAGAGCCAGAGCCTGATATTATAATGTTTTCAGTTACTATCGCCCTCGAATTCAGACCCAGCTACTAGAAATAGGCCGCGCCGTCTAATCTGAATTTCATCAGTATACCGAACTCGTTCGAGACTGAGTGTCGCTATTTAATAGCTACCTCTCGCCCTGTCACAGACCCAGCTTCTAACTATAAAACTATAATTAGGACGCCTTCATACAGAACACGTTGCCATTTCATAATGACTCTAAACTGAAGCTACACAAAGGAAAAGGTGAGAAGTGATTATCTAATAATAACACACAAAATCCGATTATTATACATACTCCTCCAGTCCTCCTTTAACAAAGCCGCATTCAACTAACTCCCTTATTACGTATTAGCCTGTGCTGTATCAATGCCTCAGTGGGTGGTCTTTACTACAACTGAAAGGCCCGACTCAGCTCCAGGTAAGTTAACAATCTGTCAATAATAAAAATGAAAGCGAGCCGACATTTAGTCAGAGCAACCAAATGGATGTCCAAGGAGACGGGCTGTCTGGACTTGACTGAGTCGAGTTAAATCGCTTCGCCAAAACGACCAAGTAGCCCATAGGAATACACTACATTTTTTTGGCGATTTTGGTCATTTTGGCCGCCAAAACGACCAAGTTAATGTTTATTGGGATTGGGACTGTATCAATATTATATGCTACAGTATATTAGTAAATAATTATTAAATTTAATATTTAGATCTGAGACTACTGTATCTTAAACTATTATATATTATTTTAAATTTCGAAATATGTATGTATACATAATAATATGAATATTCGTTTTTCTTGGCTGCAACCCAGAAATTATTCGTAAGGATGTTACATGAAATGACGTCATGTACCCTCAAGTAAGGAATATCGTCCAATCAAAATCTTCAGAAACACTACAACAACGGTACGTCGATCAATCACAGAGCTCGGATTTTCCGCTGCTAGACAACAAACAAGCTGATATATTCTTCAGAGAGATTTGGAAGGATAGCGAACATAACTCCAACCCCTTATTCCACGAACCAGAACAAGATTCGAACTTTTTGTTTCACGACCAAGATTTGAATCGGAATCCATTTCCGGAACTATACTTGAGTCCTCCATTATTTTACGAATCAGAGTCGAACAGGACTCACGATCACGTCGTACCGGCACAGAGTCGGGCGCATCTGGGTCCACTATCCGTACTCACTGAGTCTCTTGTAGGCGAGTTAGAATCCGGGCCGATGTCCCTTAATGATGAATCCAATCAAACGAAAGCTCTGAGTACAGCGGGAAGCAGACAGGCGCCGCTGGCCCGTGCCGAATCTGTGTCCACTGCCATGGTTGAATCCAGTGACTCAGAGGATGAAGTTGTCCCACCCATAGGTGAGTCTATAAATAGGCTATTTATTTTCCAGGGGGGGGGGGGGGGGGGAGTTACGGTCCTGACACTGTAAGCACACCAAATCCCACTCCATTGAATAGCATTATTGTATGTTATGTTATGTTATTATTGACACCAGAATAACAATAAATTCATTTGCAACTTCATGATTAAAATCAGAAAGACATATCAAGCAAAGTACGCTAATTAGCGTATATAGAGAATAACATTAAATTATCACAAACAAAATAGTGGGTGGTATGTTGGCCTACAGGATCTACAAAGTGAAAGTAAATTGTAAGTTAACGGTACATACAATAAACACCTTATTAATTGAAAATGAGTAAAAACATCAATGTCATATTAAAAAATACTTTTCACCATGCTTATTTTCTCCATGGGGGCTGCCAAAGCACAAGATTGTGCAAAGTCTGGTTCTCATGAGGAAAACAATGTCCTACAAAGCGGAGGCTGCTTTGTTGTAGTGTCAAGCTTGGGGGACCGATGAGACACCTGCAATGTTATATAGTGTCTGGTTGGAGATGTGTGCATTAAACTTGACACAGTGAACCCGGTGTTGCATTCTTATGAAAGTGCCATCCAGCGATTTTGGTGTCCAATTTCAAATTTCAAAACTAAGTTTATCTGACATCAAAAATGTATATATTTTCAAATGTAGGGCGTTTAAACTTCGAAATAATTATTGGCGTAGATCTTTTCAAATTGTGTGAATTCATATAAATAACGGTCTACTGCTATCCTTATTTTACAACCTTTTAGCCAACCATTCACACCAACAAACAGGAAAAGGGCCCCCTGAACTGACAACAAAATTCAAAAGTGCCGAAATGACCTCTATAAGGCGCAGAAAGAGTTCCGACTCAAACAGACTACAGAGGCCAAGAATGCAGTTAAGGCTGCATCTAGGTCCCTGAACAGGCAGTACTCTGTTAATCTACAGGAGCTAATAAACCAACAGGTTGATGCCATCAATGATGCTGACGACAGCAGGCAATCATCCCAGGCATGGAAATCGATCAACTTGCTTACTGGGCGGAAAAGCCAACCAACCACCAAGGTTAAGGCTGAATCACCACCGATCGCCTCAATGGTTGGAAGGCCCACTTTGAAAAGCTCCTCAATAATGACAGGGTATTGCCTGATAACTTTATAGAAGTAAAGTGTCTGAGTCTGTACTCCCAGATATTCCCATTGGCGATATCTCCTTTGCAGAAGTGAAGGCTGCTGCAAAGAGCATTAAGACCAACCGTGCCAGTGGAGTAGATGGCGTTCCTCCTGAGGTCTTTAAAATACCTGAATGTTTAAAGCTCATCTATCCCATCATAGTAGACATGTACCGAACAACAAGAGTGCCACAAGAAATGAAAACAAATAATAAACGATAAAACAAAGGAAGGACTGTCAGCCACAGGTATGAAAAAATAGTAGGTAATTAGGCCTAGCAGATGTTTCGTAAGCCAATGGCTATCTTTATCAATGCTAAATTTATTGTATGCTACAGCGCACTACAACAACTACAACTCACATATACAGAATAATAATAAAGTATAAACCCTAAACAGTAGGCCTACACATATACAAAGCACATACAGTATAATATAAATGAATACACAGTACACAACAACTGCAACGCATATATACAGTATAATAATAAGGTATAAACACTAAACATTACACATATACAAAGCACATACAGTATAATATAAACGCATACACCGTACACAACAACTACAACGCACATATACAGTAAAATAATAAAGTATAAAGATTTATACAGAACACATATACAAAGCACATACAGTATAATATAAATGAATAAACAGTACACAACTACAACGTACTTATACAGTAAAATAATAGAGTATAAACACTAAACAGTACACAACAACTACAACGCACATATACAGTAAAATAATAAAGTATAAACACTAAACTGTAGACATATACGTATACGGCGCTCATACAGTATAATATAAACAAAACACAACAACTACAACGCACATATACAGTAACATAATAAAGAATAAACACTAAACAGTAGACATATACGTATACGACGCTCATACAGTATAATATAAACAAAACACAACAACTACAACGCACATATACAGTAAAGTAATAAAGAATAAACACTAAACAGTACATATATACAACGCACATACAGTATAATATAAACAAAACACAACAACTACAACGCACATATACAGTAAAATAATAAACACTAAACAGTACACATATACGTATACGACGCACATACAGTATAATATAAACAGTACACAACAACTACAACGCACATATACAGTAAAGTAATAAAGAATAAACACTAAATAGTACACATATACAACGCACATACAGTATAATATAGATGAATAAACAGAGGCACAGTTAGGTAACAGATAGCGCGTTTACGATCGCTGGAAGCCAGCAACCGGATAACATGGTACCTGAGTTCCTATTGATTGAGTCATCGTTCGGGGACGAGATGATGGTCTCTCTTCGTCCATATGTTCTAATGAACGCAGACTCAACCAATAGTCGTGCTCTGGTATTGGTAACGTGGGCCAAGGTCTTAACATCACCAAAACCAGGGTTGCAGTTACCATGGGAACCGAAAGCTGAGTTCTGGGAACTGCGCTGCCAAATAAGTTGTACAAAGTAGAAAACAAATAAGTTGGTGCCAGTTCCCAAGAAGGGCAACCTAACACTCTATGGTTCTTTTCGGGGAATCTCATTGATCTCGATTGCTGCAAAACTATACAATAGAATTCTATTAAATCGCATCAGGGATCCCATTGAAAGGTCGTGGGACCATGGAGCCCATTGTGGCACTTAGAAGGATAATTGAAGAGTTATCAAAAAAGAAAGACAGGCATCTGGCTGTTATCTTTGTTGACTTCTTCAAGGCCTTTGATTCAGTCTCTTACTCACGTATGTTCAGCATACTTTCATTATATGGGATTCCTAATGAAATTATTGCAGCAATCAGATCAGTATACAATGGTTCGACAACATGTGTGTCTTCTGTTGACGGTGACACAGAACCATTCTCGTTCATAATTGTGGTTAACTATGTTCTACGCATGTCCTTAGATCATCATAATGACGATGGGGTGATGATAACTCCACCTACTGGCTCCAGAAGTCGAGGAAATCCTGCCAAGTACCTAACTGATCTAGACTTTGCTGATGACTTAGGAGTACTCTCAGAATCACTAGAGGGAGCCCAACGGCTCCTCAGCTCATTAGAACATGCTGCTTCTAGTGTTAGTCTTTTTATTAACTCCAGAAAGACCAAAATTTTGACAGTTAACTTTGAAAGTCCTCAGCAAGTCTCTGATCGGATGAGCATAAGCTTAAAGGATGGTATGCTTGAGCATGTGGATGACTTCTGTTACCTGGGATCATGGATCCGGAAGTCAGGTGAGGACCTTCGAATACGCAAGGGAAAGGCATGGGCAGCCTTGAATAGGCTTTCCAGGATTTGGAAGTCACCGAGAATTAATCGGAAACTTAATGTCCGATTATTTAGAGCAGCAGTAGTTCCAGTACTCCTCTATGGGAGTCCATGCTGGGCTCTAACTGCTGAGGACACCAAATCTCTGGATGGCACATTCACAAGAATGCTACGCCGGGTTCATTGTGTCAAGTACAATGCACACATCTCCAACCAGACACTATATAACATTGGAGGTGTCTCATTGGTTCCCCCAAGCTTGACACTAGAACAAAATCGCCTCCGCTTTGCAGGACATTGCTTTCGCCGTGAGGACCAGCCAGTGCATAACCTTGTACTTTGGCAGCCTCATGGAGTGAATAAGAATGGTGGACAGCCCATGACTTTCTTGAGACGCATCTTAAAGGACACTGGCCTTGAAGATGCGGATGATCTAGCAAATGTCATGGGTGATAGGGAGTTGTGGCGGCGCAATTCTGGCGACAAGCCGGCACAGCATTCTTAAAAATGCAGCTGCAATGCAGCATGCCGATCCTAGTAGCCAATCATTATTTTTTCTCGGCGTTGGAGTTACAAACTGTAAACGTGAATAATTATTTGGTGTTCCATGTATCAGGTGGCAGTTATGTATATTTCATCAACTCACAGCACGAATAGTGCTAGTTGCTTCTGTTAAACGAAACTAACATTATTATCAATTGTTTTTCATGATCACCAGCTAGGATTTTATCATTGCATGTATGCATTCTTACGGTCCTTGTTAAACAGGGGCGATCAGGAGCGCGCTATTATTACTGCACAACTGCTAAACACAAAACCGCTACTCACCGCTGGATGGCGCTAACCTGCCGTCCGCTAATATATTTTACTAATTTTATACGGCTCCTGCAAATCGCTTGTTCCTTTCTCTACCGATCGCTCGATAGAGAGCTAACTGTTCGAATCTATGAGCCACGCAGGAATAACCAAAACAATAAACCCAAATCGGCTCCCTAAGCTACTTAAAACGAGTGTGGGAGAGGTTTACACTCAGTGTATTCTTATTGCCTAATCTTACTGCTAAAAACACGCAAATAAACGTGTCTTTTCTAACCGCAAATACTGGGGTTCCCTAACGGAATATGTGAATGTGAGAATATTTAAAATAACTCAAAGTGTGACAGAATGTCCTACCGGGACCGGTACTATGGGTCTAAACTTGCCTTGGGCTGGCTTTAGGCCAGCAATCTACTACTGCGTATTGGATACTGCTATCTAGCTTATTGTCCGCTATTTTCAAATAACCGCCCAGCGTGAATAGTTTACAGTACTCCAAATAATTACCTTAACTACTCTCCGCTATGCTGCGTACAAATTCTTAATTTTACTAATTAATTACAGTCACAAATATGAAACAGCGTACTAATCACTAAGTGTTCCAGAATGCGCAATTCTAATTTATTACGCACCGGGTTACACTAGTAACAGCCTAAATACCGTATTATTTTGGCCTAATCAGTAATTATTTATCGTAAACTAAGAAATATAAATCAATCAAGGGAAAAGGGCGCCTATCTAAGCATTCATAATTTAATCAGGCACACTTTAGCAACACACAAATTAGCGTAACAATCAATAGCCAATACTTAACAGTTAGCAGTTCTCAATATACAGTCTGCAGTGCAAAACACGAAGGTCTCTCCCGGGTACATATAGGCTTCCTAACTAACCCAATTCCTGCCCCCCTAACACTACAAAATAGAGACAAAATCTGGATCGTCAGCCCCCTAATTACTGTACCGGCGACTAGACTTTCGTCTACACTGCTAGCCTTCTGACCGCAATGGTGACCCCCCGCCAGCGTTGCTCGCTTTTGAATCCTCTGCACTCCCTTCGTCGCTACCCCCCGGTGCGCCCGCCGCGCCTACCGGTACCTTAGCCCTCCATTAGAATGAATAGCTACCGTAATGGCGCATGCAATCACAAACAGTCTGACAGTCTAAAGATATCCCGTGGGATTATCGCATCTTAATCACATAGAACCATTAATCAAAAGGTAGAAATCATAGTTCGGATTGTAATTTGCAGTAATCATCGAGATTAATTAAGAAACACAGCAAGAAATAAAGCAGAAATTACAAAATTTGCGAATTATTGCAAGAAACAAACGGAAATACAGAATAAGAGATTATACACAGACTGAGAATGAGATTATGGATAACTGAGAGATGCACATACCGGAAATACAGCCAATTTATATGTGATTCATCGAGGATGATGCAATAATCCTCTGATTGGTTCCCCAATCCACGCTACCATTAGACCAACCTGGAAGCAGCTAGGCCAATAAGGAAGCCGGATTGTGAACCTATTCCCCCTCAGAATCACAAATTACCACCATATATGGTAATTTTGGCGTTGCTTAATTTAGCGGTACTAAAAGCACGGTACATAAAATCTAATTTAGCGCAAATATAATAGAAATTCAAGCAAATATACAATTAGTCCTATTGATACTAATAAAAGCAAGCTTACATCAAGGGTTTTATAGGAAACTTGCTACCGTAGAACTATTTATTTATATTTTACTACAAAATTACATAGGTAGGACTACATAATGTATAAAATGGATAAAATTCACAAATATGGGCGTTTTATTTTCCTTATCTAAATATGATTGCGCGTCTTTATGTCTTATCTAAATGATCATACTGTATAACGGCTAATATTGGTACACAGCGCCATATATCGTAACAGTCTTACTAAACTCCCAAAAGAACCCAAAAAAAAACAAAAACACCCAATAGAACCCAAAAGAACCACCCAAAAGAACCCAAAGAACCACCAAAAAGAACCCAATAGAACCTAAAATAACAAAATAGGCGTGTATAGTGCAATTTGTTATGAAGATTTGTTCAACTAGACTGTATTCAATAATCGCATAGGATAAAATCACTGGTTATAGCACAATACAAATGAATCAAACAATTTTAAGTATAATAGTTAAAGTTTGTAAAGTAATTTCAAATTGCAGTATGTATCCCCTTTTGTACAGCGATACAATGTCCTATCCGCGCATGTCAGCTCCATCGACCTCTATTGATACTAATAACAGCAAGCTTACTACATCAAGGGTTTTATAGGAAACTTGCTACCGTAGAACTATTTATTTATATTTTACTACAAAATTACATAGGTAGGACTACATAATGTATAAAATGGATAAAATTCACAAATATGGGCGTTTTATTTTCCTTATCTAAATATGATTGCGCGTCTTTATGGCTTATCTAAATGATCAATCATACTGTATAACGGCTAATATTGGTACACAGCGCCATATATCGTAACACCGCTCCAAGGGAAACAAGCAATGTTTCCCTCCAATTGTAGAAGAATATAGGGTGATGTAAACAAACAAAATAAATTTCCTTCAAATATTCTAAATAACTTGGTACTATAATAGTTCTAAATATTTACAAAATATTGCATAGATATTGCATAATGATTTTACATACAAATTAAATTTACAAAAATATTATCTCTCTCATTGTTTTATGATTACTAAATACAAATTAAATTTACAAAAATACTGCTTTCTTTACTACATAATGATTACTACATACAAATTAAATTTACAAAAATATTGCTTTCTAATAAAACCTTGGCTAGGGCAGGTGAAAGGAGTAAGCCAAACCCGCAAGTTTGTCTCCCCAATCACCTCCTTCGCCTCTCTCATAATATAAATTCCAATGAATACGACTAGTGTATACGAGTCCAGTCGAATGTTTACTAAAATGCTACGATGTTTCCTGGGCCCCAACTGACTCTCGGCTGGTACTCCTCCCTCGGCCTTGTCCCATTTGTCATGTTCCCGTAATCGCCTCCGCCAACTCCTCCTTCTGCAGTTGCACGTGCGCCCTTTCGGACACGCCCTGTGCCTTTCGCTGCAGACGTTGAGCATCGATAATAGAATGGTAGTGGTCGTCCTTGACTTGACGCTTGTCTAGGACCCCTCCTGGTTCTTGCCGCGAGCTATGAGCTCCAGCAGTTGTCGCTGTGGGTGCTGCGGTTCGTTGCTCCTTTATCCGCTCGGCGGTCAATGACCCCACCGGTACGTGAGTCAACAGGAACTCGTTGCGGTATTGTATAGCTGCCATTCTCCAGTCTCCTCGCGCCGCACCACCTTCCTAGTCTCCGAAAATAGACCTTTAGTTATACGGTCACAAATAGCAACAAAGTTCCAAGTATATTTATTGCCCATATTCAATTGTCTAAAATATTCTCGAACAACAATTACTCCAGTATTCTGTGGAAGATCTTGAGCAGTTAATACCAGCTCCTGATATTGCGGTAGTGATTGCAAATACGGCTCATACGCGACGTGTGATGGATCTACTGCCCAGAATCCGTATCCTGCCTTGAACGGCAACCAACGCATTTGTGCTTGGATGTGGTAATCAGCCACACCCTCCCACTTGTCTAACATCTCCCGGAGTAGGTTGGCGCTATGGTTTTGGAAAGAATCATCACGCAGTTGACATTTTGCGCTACGATGTCCCTTTACCCCACAATATCCACATTGAGAAATGAAGACGGTGCACGTATGGAATGAGTGATCTGTCTCGTTGCACCAATGGCAGACCTTATGCGCCGCCTCTACTACCGCGTCGCACGACTTTTGACTGTGCCTTGTGCTGCCGCACAACTTACATCTACACGCTTGTGGAAACCAGGCCCTCTCATATATGAGGTCTCCAATCGGCTTCGCACTCCCTTCCTTCCCAATGTCTAAAACGATGTCGTCCTCTCCGGTCAGAGGTTGTCGGTCCGGAACAAAGTAAACATCCTCGCCTTTGTCCTCTATCTCCAATATTTCCTCCCGCGTTCGTTTCGGATATGTCTTCTCCACCGGGAGATTCACTCGGAACACCTCTACTAATGTCTCCGCGCAATTCGCTCTTTGCAATTCTATTGGGTGACTAGGGATTATCACTGGGAACCGAAACTGTGAGTTTATGTCGACAGTCTGGATTCTCGATATATGACAAATCAAACCTTTATGGATTAATGGACTCCATTTTCTAAGGGGTTTATAGAGAACTGGTCGTTGAGCCGATAATAGATAGAATTCTTTCGGGAAGGCACACATTTGATAATGCTTTAAATGCTTTAATTCCGCTTGATCAATCTCATCCTCTGTCAGAGGTTGTTTCAATTTCTGAATTCGCTCACTATTAGTGCTCATTTGTTCTCCTAAATGTTTCGAATGTTTTAAACAAAGGTACGAAACGTATTGGCTTAACCACGCAGTTCTTTTACAAATTGTCAGCCAAGAGGCGGACGAATTTAGTAATTTGTCATAAATACTACATGGCTCTAATGCCAGCGATGGTTGCCCGCTAGCTAATGGAAGTTTTGAATCCAAACCCGCAGGTTTGGAAACCAAAGGCTCCATCTTGTCGGTCATTTTCTGTCCGTCACCTACCAATTGTGACCCTTGTGTAGTCTGTAAGGGTGGTTTTATGTCATAACTTACCCTTCCGGACCTAGTAGTCACGTAAGTCTCTAGGTCTGACAGGTCTCCGGGCCGCTCCAATGACTCTTCAGGCCGCTCCAATGACTCTTAAGGCCGCTCCAATGACTCTTCAGGCCGCTCCAATGACTCTTCAGGCCACTCCAATGACTTGAGTTTGGCTTTCGACTTAGACTTGGAGACTTTCTCCACTTTGACTTCTGCATCCATCGGCATCGGATTGGTCACTATCTTCAGTCGCTCTGGCCAATGTTCCTGTGTCCTCGTCAGAAAATCAGGTCCATGCAACCAAAACTCCTGGGACTCCTCCTGACAGAATTCCGCCGGCATAGCACCTCTCGAAGTTATGTCGGCCGGGTTCAACACTCCCGGATAATGTCACCATTGTTCCTTCGTCGAGAAGTCGACGATCTGAGCGCGTCTGTTGGCCACAAATGTCTTTAGTGCTATATTGTCGGCTGCAATGTACATTAACACTAAGGATGCGTCCGTCCAATAGAATAAGGTTAATGTCTTGTCTAACTCCTCTATTATCTGCTTACTTACCTCGACTGAGACTACTGCCACCTGCAACTCTGCACGAGGGACAGTCATGTATTTGACCGGCATTGTCTTTGATCTAGAAGTCACAAAGGCCATCTCAAACTTGTCCTGACTTACGTCTCGGCGAAGGTAGGCTACCATAGCAGTATTGTACGTGTTCGGATTCCAAGCGAGTCCCAGTACTCGCGCCATGGGGATGGGTTCTACACCCAATTCAATGTCTCCGCTCCCGCGATCTTTCACCGGGAACGACTCTAATAGGGCCTCCGAGTTGGTGGTGAACTTGGTCAATGGGAAACCTCCTGTAGCCAAGCACTCCTGTAGGCCGTGAGCTACTTCTATGGCTTGTTCCGCTGTGTCCTTGGACACCAATCCGTCGTCCATATAGAAGTTTCTCAGGATGGACTCAATAACGTCTACTGGATACTTACCAATCTGGGCCGTTGCCGTTTTCTTTAGAACAAACAGCGTGCCGTTGGGACTTTCGTGGGCACCGAATATCCTGACATACATCTGGTATGTAACCACTGGGCCGGATAGGTCTTCATTCTCAAACCAGAGAAATCTGAGACTATCCTGGTCCGCCTTGCAGGCTCTTACCTGGTGAAACATCGCCTCGATGTCGCAAGAAAACGCGAATCGCCGCTGTCTAAAGCGTAACAGTATCCCTATTAAGTAATTATTTAAGTTGGGACCATCCATCAACTCTGAGTTCAGGGACATACCTCTATAGACTGCTGCACAGTCGTTGACTACTCGGACCTTGTCTGGTTTGTCAGGGTGAGTCACATAGTGGTGTGGAAGGTAATAAGTCTGGTCCGTCACTAAGTCTGGGTCCTCTACCTTCCCAGCAAATCCCTTGGCAAAATAGTTGTTTATCTGGGCGCAATACTTATCCCTAACGTCTGGATTCTTCAGCAACCGAGCCCTTATTCCGTTCAATCTTTTCAGAGCCAAGTTGTAGTTGTTCTCCAACTTAGGTGGTTGTCGACGCCACAACATTCCAACTTCAAAATGTCCTGTCGGTAGCAGACGTATGGTATCTTCCATCATCTCCAGTGACCGTTTCTCATCAGTGGACATGGTTAGGTCGTATCCACCGGGTTCCATTGCATCCCTATCCAGCCATTCGACGGTTCTAGCTCCTGTCTCGAGGTCCTGGCGTATCAATTACTTCTGCAACTCCTCCTCACTGTATTGGATAATGTCGAGGACTCGATATTTAGCCACTTGACCCTCCACTATATCAGTATAAGTCAAAACGTTACTCAAATAGGTGGTGTGGGCCGCTGAACCAGACCCATGGGTCTGATAACAGTAGTCCTCGGGTTCACTATCTGTCCGGTCGTTGTAGAGTGGTTCCGACAATCTAACATTATCAGGAATCAACTCCTTGTCCGACTCGCTAATGTCACTATAGTGCTCAATACCGGTTCTTCTAAACTCGTCTATGTCTGGTGGTTCTACTAACGGTGGTTGAGTTATAGGCTGTAATCCGTCGTGTCTATCCTTTGGCTTGTCGCCACCTGTAAACTCATAAGACATGGGTACTTGTGTATACCAACCTAATATAGTCCTATGGGTGTGTGGTCCATTTACATGCGGCTCAGATGGTCTCGTTTCCCATATTTGGTGCGCGATCAGCTGTTCTGCACCAATTAAAATAGATACATTCCTATAACCTACCTGGTGTCTCGGTATTCTGAGCTTGTGAAAATACTCCTGTGCTATGGGACTCATTGGTGGCACCTTAACTAACTGCCTGCCGAACCCTTTCATAGCTAGACACTTGAATTCGTCCAATGGCAACGCTCTCCGTTCTTGGCGAGTGTGCTGGTCTCTCGGGAGTAGTGAATCTAGTTCTACTGAAATCTTGTGTCCCTTGAGGTCCCCTACCCCGTGCATGGACTTTAACTCTATTTGGATTTCCTCGGCGTCCTGGAAGCTGGATACGGCTCTCGCCACTTCCTCGTCTATATATGATAATGTGGACGCAGTGTCCAACATCACATATATTCTCTTCGATCCCTTGTCTCCAGTAAGTTTCACCGGAATCACGCTGAATATTTCCGACGTGGCTGATGATAAATACGTCCGCAAGCTGGTCGATGAACTATCCGCGGTGAACCTTTGGCAGGTCACTTCTCTCGCGCTCGCCTCGCCATCCTCGTCCGACGAACCTGGTTGATAACCATCGTCCTGGATGCCGGTGTACGTATTTCTTCTTATCGTTACGGGATCTCTGCTCCCCTTCCTTTGAGGATTTCTCTGTAGGTAACGGTCCGTTGGGGTATGGAAATCCGCATGTAGCAACTTGTGATGTAGTCTGCCGCATTCCATGCATCCGTCCTTGCTGTTCGGGCACTGGCGCCGTACATGACCTGGCGCAAGACATGCCCAACAGGTGTCCAACGTCCGCACTTGAACTCTTCTCTGTTCTGAAGTTAATTCTTTGAACTGTCTGCAACTATCTAACTTGTGGTCGTCAGATCTTACCTCCTTTAGTAAGCAGAATTGGCAACCTACAAATCCATCCGGCAACTCCTGTTGCTTTACCTTAGGTCTATCTGACCGCTCATTGTCAAAACTTACCATTGACTTACCGGTAACAGGTTTAGACTCCCTCATATTCTCCTCTGAGAAGTTTGATTTTATCTCTGCTACTGCATCTGTGGCTATCATGTCATGGATGTGTTGAAGTGTCAACATCTTCACTTTCGTCCTTCTGGGCTCCTCCCGGAGGTGCACCCATGAGGCGGACGTGTTTCCACCACCCCTGGGGCCAGTCTGACTGATGTTATTATCAGACCGGGCCGGGGGGTGGCCCGATGCTTCCCGGGTTCTGTTTTCGGTCCCCTGATCACACCAGCACACCTCGTCGAATGTGTAGCCAGATGGGTGGCTACTGTCAACTTACTGTGGCCTGACTGTACATTGAGCCAACTCAGAGAGTCAACCGGCGGGTGGACCAGTCGATAGCGATCAAGCACCAAGGTCGCCCTTGGGCATAACCGACGGTCTAGTCCCAAGTGGGCTTGCGCTACCCAACATGGAATGTTGACACGTTTTCAACCGCCTCACCGGCAGTATTGAGGGGACACCATTCCACAACAATACTGACTAGCTCGAAAGCTAGGAACAAGTAACCACTTACCAGTCACTGTACACGTGTTCAACAGATGTTCACAATATCAAGTACACTACGGTAAATACAAAATTGGACACATACCATGCACACACAGAGGACATAATCGGGAAAGACAAAAATCGGGGTCAAAATCGGGAGGGACTAGTTGTATCAACTATGGACATCATGAAAAAGATAGTCGAGAGTACTTTATTTTGCCATCAGGGCAAAATAACTTGTGTGTACAAAGTATGCTGGGGCGCAGTAAAGTATGGTCCTACTAATACCAGCGGCGTCTGGACCAACCGGCAAGGTTTCCCACACTCACTCGCAGTGGCCATAAATACAATCACGTGTACTCACATACCCACAGCAACAGAAAGCTCATCTCAGACTTAAACACACTCCAAAGACCAATCAGCTGAACATGGAGACAATAACATATAGTATCAAAAAAACGGAACAGCAGTAGTAGGAGAAGCATAGTTCTCGGCTAACTCCTCCCTAGCCTGGGCTACGGGCCACATCTCGGAGGCAATTAAAAAATGCCAAATTCCGGTGCTAAATCGAGGTGTTTAATGACCATCTGTCACCATCAATATTGATTCGCGTCGTTGCCTTCAACCAATCGCTGCCTATCACCTACGCGTAGCCTAACCTCGCGATGCCTGCCTTACTCCTACAGCTGTTACCACCCGCGCGTATT